>JACXGM010000107.1:63684-97000 GCA_016801145.1 Umbra pygmaea
TATATATATATATATATATATATATATATATATATATATATATATATATATATATATGTTTTACCATGCCCTGATGCAGTGTTAAAAAAAGATTTCTTTGACAAATCATGTTGTTTTTCAATGCAGACGGATTTTATGTTAACACGTGTGTTTGCGTGTGTACATGTGTTTACAGTGACTTACTGTATGCCAGCACGTGTATTCATGTACATGTAAGCATGTTTGTCGTACATGCACACAAGGGTTGTGTTTGGATCACGGTAGTGTCCTAACTGACCAATGGCTGAAGTGAAAAATATTGATTAGCACCCCCATCACGGATCAATATCCTCCTCCAGTTGCTTTTATTTCCCAATGGGAATGTGAACAGGACCAGGGACTGGGGCTGCAGATACTCTACATGCCGCTCACTGTCTTATGTCCTAGCCCTAGGCGTGTCTGGTGTTCTGGTGTTATGGATGTTTAAAAACACCTAGAATGGATACATGATGTGCTCTAGTCAACCACACGGCTGTCACCTCATGTTCAACATGTCTCATCACTGAAATTCACAGAAATTTAAGAACAAATACAAAGTCATAATTGAACGAATGAATAGCCCAATCTATACTTGAAAGCAAACAAATTACAGTTTAATGTCAGACCGCTGTCATTTTCGTTTCCCATCGCAAGATACCCCTCGTTTGTCCCTAACCCTAAAACCTTGGTCTTGCATTGTCTGACAGTTGACTGGAAACCAACGTTGTGTGTTGGTGCCCAGGCTAACATGGGAGAACTTGGTGTGGGGGGGTGAAGCTACAAGAGTGAGTCATCACCTTGATGTGGTCAGAAAACAGCAGGGTGTTGTCCAGGCGGCTGTTCTCCAAAAAAGAGGAAAACATTGTGGTGGCAGTTCAGCAACATTAACGTAAACACACACACACTACCTGTGTCTGTTCTGTCTACAGCATCTGTGGACAGTTAACTTTGATTGACAGAGTGGGCGGAATGCTGGCGGTTGTATTCGTTTCCTCGTAGTCAGATCATATTGTTCCTCTAGGTAAGAACAATGGTATACAGGAAAAGGTATGGCCGCTATCACCTGGAATGTACTACAAGTCAACACATCTCGTTGTTTGTCCTCAGCCTTCATTTTCATCAATGCATGCACATGTTTTTCTAACATTTTCAGGAAACCTGTTATGGTGTATTGAGATTGTCCTGTTGCCCTGAAATTCAAGTTCACATTTAGATTGAATGTTACAGTGTCAGTCTGCTTGTGAGCCCATTTGACATTAGTCTTTTTTAAATTTCAGATCAGATGGAGGAACTGAATGAAAGGCTTTGACAATGTTACATGCAAAAAATGCTTAAGCATTGGCTTTGGGCCTTCTTTAGGTTTACCCGATTTACTTGACATCAAATCATCTGTCATGCTATGGAGATCATTTTTTTATGTATTGTAATATTTGTTTTGATGACATCAAAAATTATAAATAATATGCTGATGTGCGAAACCCCACCACTATTTACTTTAGCTTGTTGTTTATTGTTTTCAACTTTAAATCTAAAAAGAAATTAGAAGTACTGTAATATGAAATATTATTTCATAGGAATGGTTGGGAATTTTGGAAATGAGGTCCTTTATGGTTTTTTTTCTAAAGAGAGATGACTTAATAAAAACCATATTCGTGTTCGCCTGCTGTTTGAAGGGAGTTTACAACTAATGTCAGTGCGACTGGCTTTAATATGCTGAGGCTAACAGTCAGGATTGTTGTAAATCATTGTTCTTCTGCTTTGCAACAGTTATGACCGCAAATCTTGTCCACCCTCTAACCATTTGAGCCATAGAAATAGAATGGATAGATAGGCCATTGAGCTGCATTGTAAATCGATTGGTAATCAACAAAATGGCTGCCGCTCTGACCATCCTGCTACATTGATTTGAATTGGAATGGCATTTCTATCCATTCCATTTCTATGGTTTGAGCGATAGAACATTTGTACCGTTTGGAAAGCAACATAAGTGACTTTAAAACAAACATATTTAAGATCAAAATCTTAACTCTGCATTGTGCAAGTTGTTGAGAACAAAATGACGTGACAATGGTCAAGGGAAACCAAAATCACCAACCGATTGAGGGCTGGATTCAAACTCACACCAAAAATCAAAGTAAACATTTGAAATCCCAGGCTGTTAAAACATGCGTGCATTTCATCACAGCAACACTCATGGTACAGATCCACTTGTCCGTGCGACACTACTGCCGTGCCACACTCCGCTCTATTCCTATGGGTGACGTCAAGCGACTTCAACGTGCACGCAAAGCATTCCGGGAAGGCGGCGCTGCATTTGAGAAAATGTTGTGCGTCAAAAAAGCTGGCCGATGCCCAGCTTTATGCAAATCGATCCGTTGAACGTGACGCTACTATCCAATAGAAGTAGAGCACAGAGGAGACAGGGGAAGGCTTGCCGGGGGGTCCTTTCTTGTAGATGTATCAAAATGGAGGAGAAACTTGTGGCTTGTGGCTGTAGCACAGCTGTACTCGAGGAACGCCCATCAACATACAAATTGACAGTCGTGTCGGACAGGTGGATCTGTACTGTCAGGGCCCTATCTTGCACCAGGCGCAGCTCAACGCAGCGCCGAGCCCAACGCAAGTATTTTTGCGAGTTTATAAGTCTGACGCAATTAGTGATTTATCGTCCAGCGCCCACGTCGTTGAAATAGCAAATGCACCTGCGCCCATATTTGCACCAATGGGCGTACTGGTCTAACAAGGAGGTATGCAAATCTGCCATCATAATAGCAATGCGCCAAGGTACAAACGCGCCTGGCTATTAAAGGGAATGGGAGATGACACTCTGATTGGTTTATTGTATGTTACGCCCAAAACACACCCATGAATTAATGAAGACACTAACAACCCTTTTGAACCATGCACCCGGCACACAAACCTTTTTTCCGCCGTCAAACTAGTAAAAGTGGATCTGGACACGCCCTAAAAGCACCTGCGCCATGCGCTTCACACCGTGCACTTAGATCATTAAAATAGGGTCCATAATGTGACTCAGCAGTGTGTATGGCACCCACGTGCGTGTATGCACTCCTGACAACATCTGGATCTGCTCCTGATGACACAGCGAATGGTGTCCTGGGGGATCTCCTCCCAGACCTGGATTAGGGCATCAGTGAGCTCCTGGACAGTCTGTGGCTCTACTTGGACACATCAGATTCACCAACACATAATGTCCCAGAGGTTCTCAATTGGATTCAGGTCAGGGGACCATGAAGGCCAGTCAATAGCATCAATGATTTCGTAATTCAGGAACTGCCTACACACTCTGACCACATGAGGCCAGGGATTGTCCTGCACCAGGAGAAACCCAGGGCCCACTACACCAGCGTAAGGTCTGACGATGGGTCTGAGGATTTCATCCCGGTACCTAACAGCAGTCAGTGTACCATTGGCTAACACCTCCCCAGACCATCACTGACCTGCCACCAAATCAGTCATACTGGATGTTGTTGCAGGCAGCATAGCATTCACCACGACGTCTCCAGACTCTTATCAGTCTTTCACATGTGCTCAGTGTGAATCTGCTCTCATCTGTGAATAGAACGGGGCACCAATGGTGGACCTGCCAATTCTGGTGTTCTCTGGTGAATGCCAATTAAGATGCATGGTGCTGGGCTGTGAGCACAGGTCCCATTAGAGGACGTCAGGCCCTCATGCCACCCTCACGGAGTCTGTTTCTGAAATTTTGGTCAAGAACATGCACACCAATAGCCCGCTGGAGGTCATTTTGCTCCTCCTGTTTTTCCATGCTCAAAGGAGCAGATACTAGGCCTACCGCTGGGTTTATGCCCTTTTAAAGCCCTGTCCAGGTCTCCTTGTGTAATGGTCCATCTCCTGGTATCTCCTCCATGCTCTTGAGACTGTACTGGGAGACACAGCAAACTTGAAATGTATGTCATGTATGGATGTGCCATCCTGGATGAGCTGGACTACTTGTGCAACCTGAATGGGCCCCAGCTAATGCCTCATGCTACAAGTAGTGTGAAGGACCCTAACAAAACGCAAGACTGATGAAGAATCAGACAGGAAGGATGAGGAGAAAATAATTGTCTGTGGCCACCACCTGCAAAACCATTTCCTTTTTGGGGGTTGTTTTGCTGTTGTCTCTGCAGTGCACCTGTTGTCTCTTTCAAAACAGGTGACATTGATTCACAATAGCTAACTGATTGATATATCTGAACTTTCCTTGACTTAGTGTTATAATGTGATGACTGCGTGTTCACTTTTTTATCAGTTTATTTACACATGAACACTTAGGGCCCTATTTTAACGATCTAAGCACACGGCGTGAAGCGCATTGGGCGTGTCCACTTTTGCTAGTTTTATGGCGAGAAAAGGGGTCCATGCGCTAGTCGCATGGTTCAAAATGGTTGTACTATGTGTCTTCATTAATTCATAGTTGTGTTTTGGGTGTAACTAACTAAAAAAATCAGAGTGTCATCTCCCATTCCCTTTAAGAGCCAGACGCGTTTGTAGCATTCTGGCTTTGCGCTGCATGGGCCGGATGCAAGATAGGGCCCTTAAAGTTGTTATAAGAGGATGCAGTTTGTAAAATGACACAATTCTATACTTTTGTCTTTAAACTGTATGCATCGTTAATATTGTAAATAAACATAAGCAATTACTATGCCTTCCCTTTCAGTAGATATAGTGTATGTGTTTCCTACAGATTGGAGACCAAAACCCTTTTCTTTTAGTTACACAGAATAGATGAGAGGACATTTTTATTTTTATTTTGTAGAGCCACATGGGCAGCCTTCCAAACCATACAGCATTATCATTAGATGAAAGAATGTGTCACTATTTCACAATCAGGTAGAATGCTGCAGCAAGATCAAAGAAAGAGAAAGATCACTGGCTTTATTGTGTAAGATCTACTAAAAAGTGACAGATCTTTAATTGAGTCAACTGAGGAGGGGCAAGAACAGTTGACCAACTGACCAGGATAGATTAAAACACTATATCTTTAGAGGAAAGTACCTGCCGAGACAAAAGCTGATTAATAGTATTACTTAACTCTTTTTTTCTCAGTAATGATGCCAAACCATGATCCAACTTGGTTGGAATGAGAAGAATCTACACACTTCAGTGAATTCAACTTTAGTTCTATATACACAGCAAATTGTCAAGTGTTGATTTTCCAGTGTTAACTATACAGTGTGTTAACTGAGGTGTTAAAATAACACTTGTGAGTGTAATAAACACAAAAAGAACCCCAGTGTTGGTGATAAAAACAGTGTTAGTTGTCAGAGTGTTACTTTAACACTGTGAAGTGTTAGGCAAAACTATCACATTTTCCCAGAATGCTTTGCTTCACGTTTATTTTTCAGAATTGTTTGTTTTAATATATTTTCTGCTTTGTGCATTCATGAATTGATCACTTTATGTTTAATTATTAAACAATAATAATATTAAATTCTTTTAAAATCTAATAACAACTGTAAGTGATATTGTTTATTGCAACCATTACTGAGATTAGTGTTCCTGTTGATGTAGTTTAGCTGGTCTTGTTCAGTTTGTAAATAGTTCACCATTGCAGTTTTATTGAATGCAGGTTGTGGGTGATGAAATATTATGTTTGTTGGATATCCTTTCAGTTGGATTTCAATTTGTGTAAAAAATCAGATCTTGCAGTGACTGTTATGCGGTACAAGAGCTGGAATAATTATCTTGTCACATTTAGTGAAGAAGGCATGCTGGGAAATATGCAATTTGGAAATGAACATGCCTGGTTTATGGGAATAACACAATTCAGAGTTAAAAATATACTATATGGCGTTAAAATAACAACAAGTGTGAGTGTTAAAATGTTAACACTTTTGAAAATGTTAATTTAACTCTGAACTGGTGAGAATTATATACACTTAGGGAAAGTGTTAAATTTAACACTAAGGGAGTTTAAATAACACTGACGTTTTGCTGTGTATGCAGGGTAATTATCATTGACTTAAAGACCCTTCAAGGCATTTGACGCTCTCACGAACCCTACATGCTAGCAACTAAAGTTTATGTGGGTTCATCATAGCCGGAGATATCGCGCCTCAAAGTTGGTCGTCCTTTTTCACTAAAAACATTACAGACAGGAAGTAGGAAGTGAAAATTGCAAAATAACAACTCTGCAATGATGTAGGACATCATCCTGCACAACAGCAACACTTTTTGAAAGTGAAAAATTGCTGGGATTTCAAAAATGTATAGAACTATAATGAGAAATATGTACAACATTTTGATATTGACCTCGGTATGTCCCCCAAACTTTGTCACACTGGTTCAGGAGACCTGGGGGCTTGGCAATTTATTGCCAGTTCCTTCACCCACTCCTCCAACTCCACCTAGATTACACCCACTCCAGACTTTTTAGCTTCAAATACAAATACTTCTTAAAATGCACCAAATCATCACAGTATTTTTTACTTGTTAAGTTGAACTCTAGTATTTTACTTGACAAGGTACATAGTTAAATATTGTAGTTGTACCTGAGGTAAATTCAAAGAAGAAAAGCCTTATTCATCATAATTTACGTGCATTTACACATAATTTATCAAAAAGTAAAAATATGTTATTGTATTTGTTTGGGATATAAATGACATAATACATTAAAATCAATGTCTCTGAAGGTTGGATTTAATTTATTCATGTTTTAGCCATGGGTCTGCTGAATCCAAACTATAAGACACTTTATTGTAGGTCAAAGTATGACCTTTCCAGAGGCCAAAAGGTCAACATTGTCCCAGGTGTGCTTAAATCCCCTTAGATCTTGAAGGGTTAATAATAAGCTACTATAGGTTTACACATTGATTCCATGTACTAAGTTCCATCAGCAAATGTATTTTCTACATTCACAAAATTATAATTCTTGTTTAAACTTTTACACACATCTACACGTCTTACAGTACCTTTCTTGGGAACAGTGATATCACGCAATGAATGTGGTTTGAACACAGTCACTACGCTCTATTAAATCTATTACATTTAAAGATACACAGCAAAAACTTCAGTGTTAAATTGTGGAGCTAAATAAACACTGAGGGTGTTAATTTGTAGCATACAGTAGCTAACGGAGGGGATCCACTGAATGCTCATTTAAGCTAATAGCACAGTAGGTTCCACGAACCAAAGTGACTTGACTGGACCCAAGTCTGCAGACTAGAACACTTTCTGTCTGTCTGGTTGTCAATTGCAAATTGAAAGTATTTCTCATGCAGCCACTGGTGTGACCCTGTTCTCTAATAATTTCCAATATGAAGATAATATACTGTATATCCAGTACAACAATGCATATGCAATATAACAATAGTTATCTAAAATAACAGTATCCAATATAACTTCTATATATCCCATCCCAAATCCAGGGCAGCAGAAATGGCTCAATCAAATTTCCAATCTGACAAAGTAAAAAACCTTGTGGAAAAGGAAAAAACAACAATGGAAGCGATCCCACAATCCCCCGGTACTGTATTCACAAGTGAAACAGGCAAGCGTGATACAGAAAATGAAAAACCAGTGTGTTACATTTGAAGAATTCAAAGAGTGGATCTTTCTTGATGACACAACAGTGAGCTAAAAAGAAATCTTCAAACATTTTACTAATTAAAAGCTAATAGCAGGTAGCTTGTGTAGAGAAATTATAATGAATATACATTTTCACACAATTCATTTAAAACCTTTCTGTTCTTTCAACGGACAACAGAGCTCATTTTCCCCCTCAAGCTTTGCGTCACAACGTTGTGTCAAACTGTGTCCAGGTTCCACAAGCTGTAGACACACAGCAGGCTGCGGTTGCTTTAGGTGTTTCATTTTGGCATGTACTCTCTCTTCACAAGCATGGATCCCGAGTCCATGTACTGGTAGACAACCTCCCCAGTTAGATGCCCCCCTGCCCCTAACGTGCACGCCGTCTGCCCTACCTGGTCTGCATGGGATTATGTTGTCCCTGTAAATCACTGAGGGTTTTCCCTGCTACCTCTCCTCTGCCCGAGAAGAGCTGACCCAACATACACATGATGGATTGTCCTGTTGGACCGTCCCTGGTTGCGTAGCACAAGGCTGCTACTTGTAGTCTTCTGAGCTCCTCCGACCCCCTTACCCTTTCTCCCTTGTCCCCCCTCCCCCTTCGCCTCTCCCTCGTCCCACCAGGGACGTCTTGCGGCTGTGAGCCGTGACTCTGACGCCCGCCCCACTGACACGTGGGTAAACAAGTGCTGGCCGGCTTGGCGTCGTTCTCTGACAATAAGGGATTTCTCCCGTCTTCTCGTCGGGGCCCAACAAAGGCCACATTGATGCTGAACTCCAATCGGCTCAAGGGGAAGGAGAGAGGAAGAGGTGCTGTCCGGTTAAAGAGACCACTGGAACGTGTGTGTGTGTGTGTGTGTGTGAGTTTGTGTGTTTGTGTGTGTGTGTGTTTGTGGCGGGGTGAATGAAACAGTATGGTCTCTTGTGCGACAGCTCGAAAGTTAGTTCCAGGTCATATTTTTGGCCATCTTACAGGGCCTCATTGCCCTGGCCCTTTGTTTTACCTGAACTTTACAATGTATCAACGATTATAATGTCAACCTTACAATGTATTTTTAAGATTATCAAATGAACCTCATAACTTATCTTTAAGAATATCATATGAACCTTATGAACCTTATAATGTATCTTTAAGATTATCATATGAACATTATAATGTATGTTTAATATTATAAGAATCTTAACATGCAAATTTCAAAATTTTAAAAAACATACCAAATGGGTATGCTATTTTTTTTATATATTTCTATTGCTTTTTTTGCTAGAGATAGGCCAATGTCACAAGACAGGAGATGGTCAAACTTTACAAAAAAGAAAAGACAAACATTTATTTCTTAACGATGACCATGTAATTCAGTTTTAACTAGGCTAATACCGTAACCTTTTAAACAGATTTTTTCATCATAATCCTAGGTGGTGAATATTTACTGTGAGGTCGTGATTACGTACTGTAACTGTATCTTAAAGATTATCATATGAACCATAATGTGTATCTTTAATAATATCATACACACCTTACAAAGTATATTTACTATTATCATATGAACCCTAATTTGTATAAGGTTAGCATACCATATAATGTATCGTAAAGATTATATTCTACCTCTTGTTCAGCAAGAAAGCGCACTTTAATAATATAATATACATAATGAACATAACAAATCCTATGCATTGATTCTTTGGCAAATGGTTCTGTACCTTAGCGCAACCACACCTAACACAGTAATACATTGTATATACTGTACATTACTTCTATTCACAACCTGTAACGCAGTTATGAAATAACAATAATGTTGATCGATGAGCCTGGTACGCAGTAACAAACCCCAGAGGAACCATACAACATAGAACCGGAACAGAACCCAGACAGAACCAACTGGTGGAGGAAGGGAAGGGCACAAGGCTGCACTGAAGCAGGGTAATCGTATGCAAGATATGTCAACTGACATTTAAATTGCTGCGTAATAAATTGTCAGCCCCATGGAGCAGCTTCTCCAATAAGGCCTTGAAGATGCTCATAGGTGCTGAATTTACGCAGTCACTACTGGATGTGCTTATTGGAGAATTCCTCCATATACATTGGCTAGTGTGCTTCAGTGTTGCTTGACTTTTTAAAGAATAATAATGAATTACTTTAGGCACCAAGGTGACCTAGTGGTCGGCGCATCTGACTGGTGTCTTAAAGAAACCTGTTTGACTTCCTTAACTTCTTTGTGTTGTTCTATCGGTGAGCAAGACAGACAACCCTAATTGATCCTTCCCCCAGGTTGTGCAAATAAATCCACTTGCATTGTTAAATACTCATAATAGAATTAAAATAAAAAAACTTTCAAATAGATACCATACATACACTGAAAGGGGTAACACTTTATTTTGAGAGTCCATCTCTAGATGCTTTACATATTATCTGCATACTGTCAACAACATTTTAACAAACTATCTACTAACCCTAACCCTAATCCTAACCTTAACCATTCCCCGTATGCTAAACCTAACCTTAACCATTACCCTAAAACATATTCTAAACTTACCCCTACCCTTAAAATACACAATTAGTTGCTTATCAACAGATGGTTTGTTGATAGTTTGTTGATAGTCATATCATCAACAAACTATCTGTAGAGCACATACAGATGGAATGTCAGACTCTCCAAATAAAGTGTAACCCTGAAAAGAAATCCCAGAAGTTATTTGAAATCCCAGTGATATTTCGTTGTGTATCTGATGTCTGCCTGAACTGATAAACAATGCAGAGGGCATTTACAATGGGCCAGTCTAACACAGCATTTCTTCTATGATAAACCTGTTTTGTTCATGTTCTTACACTGGCAGGTATTGTACCTTTTGCTCAGGGCAATCCGAAGTTTGTTGGATCTAGTCCCCTAAACAGCAAGGCGTAAATATAGTTTCATTGGCTTTTCAAACTGAAACAACAGAAGAACACATGCATTCTTTTGCATCCAGGCATATTCTAACACTCACACTGTAAAAGTAGTTCCCCCACGGTCTCAATTTGCCCCCCCCCCCCCCATAAAAGACCCTCCCATAAAGCCTTTCGTTTCAGTGTAACAGAACACACACCAGCCATATGGTGATTATGGCTTATGGAAGTGATACCATACCTCCCCTGGGATACACAACCAAAACAGGCAAGAGTATTATAGTTGAAATGGGAATCCAGTGTAAAACAGATTCTGGTCTCCTATCCAGTATTTGAGTTTAATGAGTTAAAAGAGGGAATACGTTTTGAGGACTTTTTATGTCTATTTCTTTGTGTCTTTTAGTTTTAGTATTGTTTTGTAGCTGGATTTTTTTGTATTGTTATTTTCATTTTACTCTTATTTTATGTTTTTCAAATTATACATTTTTTATTGCTTTTAACGTCTTCATCGTCAAATGTAGGGGGCCGTGGGTCAGCTAGTCGGCCTCCAAAGACCTAATGAATGAACAAACCATTATTTTTTAACTATGAACGACTGAATCTCCATTACCTTTTCATTGAGTAATCATTTGCCTGAATTGCTCTTTTGAATGGTGCTTTGATGCCCCTTGGAGAGTAAAAGTTTAGCTTCATTTGAAATATTAGCCGGGCATTGAGGGGAAATGGATCAATGTAATGGGTCTCAATGCTATGTAACTGAAGTGCAGGTAGTACACCCACAGCAGCCAGCTGTGCCAAACAGCATCCTATCCCCAATATAGTGCCCTATGTTAAACCACAACCATTAATGGCCATTGACTAATGATACCAACATGACGGGAAGAGTTTCAGAGACACAGAGAGTTTCAAATAGGGCTTGAGTTGTATCAATATTTGTATATTTTCTCAGCTCTTTTTTCTTTAATGTGTATAAAAATTAAATATATTGCACTGTAAAATAAATCTGTGAAAAAACAGTAAAAATTACGGGTATTTTGCTGCCAGTATTTTTTCTATTATTCTACAGACATTTCCTTCAAGACAGTAACAAAAAATACATTAAACACAGTAGATGTCCGTTAAAAGTAGTCAGATCTGCGTGTTAATGACATTTACTGTGTTCACAAAGTATTTTCTGTTAATGCCATTAAGGAAATGTCAGTAAAATAACAGATTACCAGTACCTTTTACAGATTTGTTTTTACGCTGTGGAGATTAGACTTAGATGACATTGGAATCAGAATGCTAACTGTAAATTATACTCTGTTTCTGCTTCCATCTTGAACCCAACTGACATAATATAAAAATACTATTTTTTTTACCCTGGACAAGTGTCTCTCCTGGTTGGCTTTAATACCAGGCCTTCCATACAAGACAGAGCCTACTCCCTTATCCCAGGCCACACAATAAACAAGTCCATACAACAACCCAAACCACAACCACACACATACTCAACCCAGGCCACATAATAAACTAGTCTATACAACAACTCTCACCACACACCTACCCACCCACACACTCACACCATATGTTCCCACATGCAACTATCGATGGTGGTGACTTGGTTCACACACGGACGCACGCACGCACGCACGCACGCATGAGCTGCATCCACATAATCTAATGGAAATGTTTTTAGGGTGTGGGGAGTTGTTCATTTTGAGTTTTTCCTGCACAAAAATACTGGCTCATTTCATGGAAATACCTGCTCTTGGTGCCCAGTATGAAAGGAATTTTTTAAACTTCAGGATAACTTTGCAGTGGCTGTAGAACATCAACTCTATCCCATTGAAAAACCCTTAAGTCCATGAAGGCATAGAGAACCTTCTTGATGCTAGACGTAGAGTATGGTTCTTAGTGCTTGATGTGTCAGTAGTCTCCTTATTCCATCATATCGGAATCATCTGGTATCACATCTTAATTTTTACAGTGTATAAATGATACTATAAGATTTAGCTTTTTTTCATGATATTATGAGTGTTTATTTTGTAAAGGTGTAGTGGGACATTGAAAGAAAATAAATGTCAGTTAGCTGTGCAGGTGGCCATGAACTCAAGTGATGTTTAGCAGGGCAGATAGTGCTAAACTAAGTCCACTTCAAGCACTGATATTAAAGTTATTGATAATGTGGGTTTCATGTGGTAGAGGAGGGCTAGCAGACTGCTCTTTAGTAAAGCTACATGATCAACAGGCTCTGTGCTGCTAGTGGTACTGGTACCTTTATGTGGTAGAGGAGGGCTAGCAGACTGCTCTTTAGTAAAAAGCTACATGATCAACAGGCTCTGTGCTGCTAGTGGTACTGGTACCTTTATGTGGTAGACAAGGGCTAGCAGCCTGCTCTTTAATAAAAGCTACATGATCAACAGACTCTGTGCTGCTAGTGGTACTGGTACCTTTATGTGGTAGACAAGGGCTAGCAGCCTGCTCTTTAGTAAAAAGCTACATGATCAACAGACTCTGTGCTGCTAGTGGTACCGGTACCTTTATGTGGTAGAGGAGGACTAGCAGCCTGCTCTTTAGTAAAAAGCTACATGATCAACAGACTCTGTGCTAGGGGTACTGGTATGTGGTAGACGAGGGCTAGCAGACTGCTTTTTAGTAAAAAGCTACATGATCAACAGACTCTGTGCTGCTAGTGGTACTGGTACCTTTATGTGGTAGAGGAGGACTAGCAGCCTGCTCTTTAGTAAAAAGCTACATGATCAACAGACTCTGTGCTGCTAGTGGTACCGGTACCTTTATGTGTTAGAGGAGGACTAGCAGCCTGCTCTTTAGTAAAAAGCTACATGATTAACAGGCTCTGTGCTGCTAGTGGTACTGGTACCTTGCTGAGGCTGCTCCTGGCCTTCATTTTGTTGTGTTTGTGTAGTTGATACACTAATTTCTGTTGACTCATGTGACTCTGAACCAGCTCATTTGACCAGTGATGAACAGTAGTGGTTGCTGGATCAGAGGGTATTTTTTATACCCCCTAACTCGGGAACAAAGTGAAGGTGCCGTTTATAAATTGAATCCCTTATCTGACGTGGTAAATAACATTATTCTGTCCTTCACAGCAAAATCTGCAGTGTTAATTTAACTAGCAGGGTGTTCAAATTAACACTCACTCAATGTTTATATAGTTCTCACTGAATTTGTGTTAAATTAACACTTTGATAGTGTTAATATTTTACCTTGTTAATTGTGTTAAATCTGACACTCACAGTGTTGTATTTTTAGCACTAAATTGTGTTATTCTATTTCACTAGGAGTGTTAATTTGTATATTTTCCAGCATGCCTTCTTAAATAAATGTGACAGATACCAACCCTGTAAATATTTCTTGAGGTTTTGTTTTACAAACTGAAATCCAACTAAATGGATATCCAAAAGTTTTAATATTTTATCACACACAACCTGCATTCAATAGCACTGCAAGACTAGCTAAACTACACCAATCGGAACTAATAATTATACATAAAGTAATCAATTCATGGATGCATGAAGCAGAACATATATTAAAACAAATATTTATTAATATAAATAAATTTGCCAGCAGCATAGAGCCCTGTATTGTACTACCAGTTTGCTTCTAAAGCTAAGCAGGGTGAGGCCTGGTTAGTCCCTGGATGGGAGACCAATGCTGCTGGAAGTGGTGTTGGAGGGCCAGTAGGGGGCACTCTTCCCTCTGGTCTAAAGATTATTTCTAATGCCCCAGGGCAGTTAGGGGTACATCTACCCTGCGTAGAGTGCTGTCTTTCAGATGGGACTTTAAACTGGTGTCTTGACTCTCTGTGGTCACTAAAGATCCCATGGCATCATTTGTAAGAGTACTGTAGGTATGTTAACCCCGGTGTCCTGGCCAAATTTCCAATCTGACCCTCATACAATCACGGCATCCTAATCATCCCTATATCTCCATTGTCTCACACATTTCCAATATGGCCCTCATACCATCACGGCAACCTAATCATCCCTATATCTCCATTGGCTCATTCAGTCCCCTCTCCCCCCCTTCTCTCCAGGCCATGCTGCAAATGAGAGTGTTCTCAGTCAACTTGCCTGGTAAAATAAAGGTAAAAAAACAATTCTGAAAAATAAACATGCAGCAAAGCATTCTTGGAATTTGTGATGGTTTTGCTTAACACATGTAAGTGTTAAAGTAACACCTTGGCAACTAGCACGGTTTTTTAACAGCACTGGGGTTCTGTTACAAAAAGGTGTGTTTATCGAACAATCAAAAGTGTTAATTTAACACCTCACTTAAAACTGGAAAATCAACACTGGACAATTTGCTGTGTTGAGCAAGGCAGTTAACCCTAAATGCTCCAAGGATAATCTTTATGGCAGCAAGACACACATTCAAAGCATTTATTCAAATGCAAAACTATTTTGAACCAGAATACTGCTATTATTATGTACAACACATTTCCAGTCAAAACAATTAATTATACTAAAGACTGAAGCCACCTATTGCTATTATGCAACCTTTCCAACACCACTCTATAGCATGTATCCTACCTGGCTAATGTTTGATCCAGTGGAGGACCTAGGATTCTAATGGTCAATTGTAAGTTTCTCACTCACCGGTCTACACAATCCTACAAATAAGAGAGCACTGCGCAAATTAATACAATTATTTTGATCAATTAAATTACTATACAATATACTACTATGTGGCTTTATGTCCTATCATTCCCAATTTCCCTAAATAAATAGCCTGATAAGCTAGCATGAGGCATAATACAACATGCTGCAGTAATAAAAGGTTTCACTAGCAAGTATGGTTTTTGCAATAACTATAATCTAACAGACAACACAAATCTAATACATTAATGGTCAATAACATTACTATTCATAATAGTCCTATTCATGATATTTAGCTGACAGCCTGTACCTTACAAGTGGTTTGTTTGGCTTTGGCTAAAGAAAATTAACTGATTGTGGCTTGTCTAGTTAGCGTGTAGACACTTCCTGTGTGTGGCTGATTCAATGGGATGGAGTTGACCGGGTCTGTGTTTACTAAAGCAGTTATCTTGTTACCAGACACTTCCTCTCAATAAGCTCTGACACTATCTTAGCTGCGTGTCGTCCAGTTCGTTATTTCTATCAGTGAAACAACCAATGTAGCAATGTAGTAAGCTAGTTGATACAACGTAGAGCTCCACTGAACTACTCTGATACTTTTTGAATTTGCGGGGAGTTGAATTGTGTCAGTCAATGCACCCTGGGTAATAGAGTTTTGGGGTTCCCAGCCAAAGCGAGTGGCATCCAGGTGCAGCCCGGCAGACTCCACCTCTCGCTAACCAACCACCTATGGCTAAACCTCAAACTTAAATTTTTTTGTTATTATTATTATTCTCCTTACTTTTTTTGTTTATCAGGGAGTGCAGGGGAAAACCAGGAACCGGAATGGGGACCAAAAGGGACAGGAAGACAGCTCAGGAGGGTGGAATCCTGACAGTACCCCTCCCCCGAGGGATGCCACCAGGCAGACCACCCGGAGCCTCCGGCATCCGGCGGAAGAACTCCCGGACCAGGGAAGCATCCAGAATGTGACGATCGGGAAACCCAGCTCCTCTCCTAGAGACCATATCCCTCCCAGTCGACGAGGAACTGGATCCTGCGACCCCGGCACCGGGAGTCCAGAAGGCGATGGACAGTGAAGGCAGGACTGCCATCAATGACCCGCGGAGGTGGAGGTCTAGGAGGAGGGGGCAACAGAGGACTGAGACGGACAGGCTTAACACAGGACACATGGAACACGGGGTGGATCCTCATGGACGGGGGCAGACACAGGGTTAACAACACAGTCCACAACAAAAAGGCCAAGGAAACGGGAGGAGAGCTTCCGGGAGTCTGACCTGACCGGGATATTCTTTGCCGAGAGCCAGACCTTGTCCCCAGGGGCGTAGGCAGGAGCAGGGGTCCTGTGTCGGTCCGCCTGTCATTTGTAGACCTCTGTGTTGTGCAGCAGCGCCCCACGTGCCCGGTGCCAGGTCCGATGGCAACGTCGGATGTGCGCTTGTATAGAGGGCACAGACAGGTCCCTTTCGTGAGCTGGGAATAAAGGGGGTTGGTAACCAAACAAATTCTGGAAGGGAGACATACCAGTTGCTGCTGTGGGAAGGGTGTTATGGGCATAGGCAACCCAGGGGAGTTGGGAGAACCAGTGGGAAGGGTCCGCAGAGGTCAGGCAGCGCAAGGTAGCCTTCATCTTCTGATTGGCCCGTTCAGCTTGCCCATTAGATTGGGGATTGTTTTCCATTCATGGAACTGGGTCTGTAGGTGATAGAAAAAGAAAAACGGCTAAAAAACAATGCCCACCTAGCCTGTCATGCGTTAAGACATTTGGCAGTCCGAACGAATACAAGATTCTTGTGATCCGTCCACACAACAAACGGTTGTTCCGCCCCCTCCAGCCAGTGACGCCATTCTTCCAGTGCCACCTTGACCACCAACAGTTCTCGGTTCCCGACGTCGTAGTTCCTTTCGGCTACAGATAACCTGGTAGACAGGAAAGCACAGGGATGTACCTTATTATCCGGCAAGGAACGTTGAGACAACACGGCTCCAATACCCGTCCCCGAGGCGTCGACTTCGACAATGAATTGTCGTGACGGATCCGGCTGGACAAGCATGGGTGCCGATGTGAACTGCTGCTTAAGATCCCGGAAAACCTGATCAACTGCCGGCGTCAAGGTAAATGGCCGTAACGTGGAGGTAAGAGCTGCAAGGGGCAAGGCTACTTGGCCATAATTACGAGAAAAGCGTCTATAGAAATTTGCAAAACCCAGAAAAGACTGAAGTTGCTTACAGGTCTCTGGTGTAGGCCAATCCAGCACAGTGGTGATCTTGGTTTAATCCATCCTGATCTTGCCCTCTTCTATGACGAACCCCAGGAAGGAAGTGGACTTTGTGTGGAACAAGCACTTCTCCATCTTCACAAACAACCGGTTCTCCAGGAGGTCATCTAAGTAAACAAAAACAAACAGTCCGAGAAAATCCGGTAACACGTCGTTGATGAAGTGCTGGAAAACGGCGGGGGCATCGGTCAACCCAAATGTCATGACCAGGTACTCAAAATGTCCCAAAGGAGTATTGAACCCTGTGAGCCACTTGTCACCCTCCTTCATCCGAACGAGATGGTAGGCATTACGGAGATCCAACTTGGTGAACACGGTAGAATCTTGAAGGGAATTGAATGCAGAGTTCATCAATGGCAGGGGGTATTTATTTTTGACTGTGATATCATTTAGGCCTCGGAAATCGATACAAGGGCGGAGTCCATCATCCTTCTTACTGACGAAGAAAAACCCTGCTTCCAACGGTGACGAGCGTGGGCGGATGTGACCGGCCGACAGGGAAGTGTGTATGTTACGTTCAAGAGCCTCACGTTCCGGTTTGGAAATACTGTATAATTTCGACTTGGGAAATGATGCACCGGGTAGAAGCTGTATGGCACAATCATATGGGCGATGGGGAGGTAGGACGAGAGTTTGGTCCTGACTGAAAACCTCCTCGAAAACATGATAGGCAGAGGAAACCTGTGATTGATCTATCGGGGGCGTGTCACTCTTCAGACTGGGAACGTTAGGTATTACCGCCGACGTCAGACATTGTTTATGGCACGTCGAACTCCACTTAGTAACTCGACCAGCAATCCAATCGATGGTGGTATTGTGCTTCCTAAACCAGGTGTGACCCAAGATGATGGGAATTTGTGGTGACGATGTGACCAGAAGGGAAATCTCCTCGAAATGATTACCAGACAACTGTAAACGGACGGGTTGGGTCTTGGAGCTAATACGGGAAATGAGCCGCTAGTCAATAGTCCTAGCTTCAATCCGTCTCGTTAAGGACGTAGTAGGAATAAAAACCGAAGAAGCATCTAAGAAAAAATAAACGATGCTCCAGGAAAAAAAGTAACATGGCGTTCAGATGAAGGATTACAGTCTAAAAAAGAAGGCGATCTACGCGTAGGCATCCATCTTAAACCACGTCTACAGTGTTTGTGTAATTACTCTCACTGCCAGAAGGTGGAGACATTCTGCACTGCAGCTTTAAGTGAATCTTATGATTTAAATTTGCTTTGTTCACCTAAAACTGAACTGTAAACTTCTGACCCCATGAAGGATTTAGGTCAAAGGTTGGACATTACAGGATTGCATATCTACAGTAGGAATTGAAAAATGTTAAACCTAATCTCTCCTGGATATAATTTTTAACACATTCAATTATCAATTCCACACATTTCAAGATTTAGCATTATATTGTAATATTGTTGCAATGGGTTTATCCATAAAACAGAACTTTCCACAATTAACATACTGTACTGTACTGTGCTGACATTGAGTAAATTACATTGTTCTGTCAAATGCTTACAGAGTTGTTAAATAATTGACATGCTAAACAAATGGTAAATAAAAATGTGGAAAAACCACTTACAACAGGAAGGGTTTTTCCTATATTGTACAAATGAATGAGCAGGTATAACCTCAAGAATCCATCCTCTATCCATCAACAAAATCCTGCCTAAATATGGAAGCTTTAGATGGGAATTATAGGATTTGTCAGGAATAAGGAAAGTAGAGCACAATGGTAATGTTAGAAATCACTAGGAATTGACTAGATTACATTACACATTATGTTGGGAGTTTACTGTCTGGAATCCATATGTGGTGGGGGTTCCTGGAATTCCATCTGGAGCTAACCTTTGGGAATATTTTGATCAGATTTCATTGGAGGCATTTTTTACTATACTATCTTCTGGTCCGTCTGAATGAAAATAATTATTGGTATAAATTGCTTTAGAAATCATGCACTTATATTTTCAAAGGACTCGATTCAATTTACTGTATATATCTTGGATTTTCTTACAGAAATGGATGGTGCTATTTAGAATAGATTATGATGGCGTGATATCTCTGGTCTGACAGGGGACATAATCACAGATTTAGTAGTGCCAACATTCACGCTACCACATTACGTTGGTACATTTGGGATTTTAGGACCTGTACTTAATTGATTGTGGTTTCTGATGTATTGGAAACATTGCTTTAAAACATTATTGATTAATCAGGACAATCATAAAGTGAATGAATGCAGATGCCCCACGTTGCAGTGGGTACCATTAGTCTAGCCATGTCAGCTTCAAGCCGTGTTTCCTTCAATATTGGATGACATGGCATTTTGGGTTGGATGTGTTTTAGATCAAGGGAAATAGTAAAATCAGTGTGCGTGTGCCCCTTTGCCTCAGAAATGTACAAAATGCATGCCAATAATCTGTTATATTATCAGTGAATGTACGCAAGGGCGTAAGAGTGGGGGGTGGGGATGTTAGAGTGACATGTATAAGAACAATTTGCTAAAAATGTATAATATGTCTGTCTGCTAGTGCACTGAGGCTTTGGCGGTCGGCGTCATAGGCGTTCTTCACTATCCCCCTCATACACCTGACTCACATGTTGCACAGCAGGCTCATTAATGTAGGGTACTTAATGTCTGTTTGTCAGGGAACAGTTGTGGGATGTTGATTATAGGTAACTTCATCAGTGCCCGAATAGCCACTGTACATTTACGTACACTACGATTTAGCATTATATTGTAAAATTGTTGTACAAACTCCCTCCAATGTACAAACTCCCTCCTACTCCCTTGCTATTTGATTCTCATTCTAGGGCGTAGAAACAGGGGGGGGGGGGATATGTCCCCCCCAATGTTACAGGCAGGCAATGTGGTCCCCCCCAATAACAAGAACAAATTGTGAAAAATATATTGTGTCCCCCCAATATCAAACTCATTCCTACACCCTTGTTCTCATCTTCCTCATCACCCCAATATTTCGATAGACAGTCATTTAGATTTTGGGAGAGATGAGGTTTGGTAATAGCTGCCTACAAACGTAATTGACCCTCTCATATGTTCATATTTGACATATTTCGGTTTTACAAAATAGTTCCCTCAGAACGTATTTAATGTGATTTAGGGCTGAATATCTGGGCAAAACTGGAGGTCACATGTACAGTACATAATGGTTTTCACCTGACAGCAGTGAGCCCTTTTCATTCGGCATTCAGCTTAGTGTCTGTTAAAGGCAGAAGGAGTTCCTCCATCCCAATGTTGATTAGGTGAACATTTGAGTGTAGGGCCCACCCTAGGACTAAGTTGTCTGTGTTACTTAAAACTTGCTGAACACTCATAACCTATGCTGACATTCTGTGGGGCTCCGCGTGTCATAATGGGCTACGTTGCGGCTTTGCACGACAACTACAAATACACACACATGGCGCACACAAACACTTATGAGCGCACAAATTACATTTACAATTCAAATGTGATACGTTTAAGGCATCTGTGTGCTAGGACACCTGCTTCTTCTTAGGGCAAGGCTGCCCTTGACAGCTGACACAACGCAAGACCTCGCTAGCTTCCTCGTCCTTGTCTCCTGTAGCCCTGTCATTTGAAGGCCACATACTGTCAGCCTGTAACAATGTCCCTGACTACCAGTAGTTCGCGTTTACACCGATAACTGAGTGCGTTCAGGCGGAACATGACAGGGTTGACACTTCCTGCAAGTGTCTGCACAGTTAAATGGTTAAATGAGCTTCCAGAATGATCCCCTGTGGTCTCCACCGGCAACAGCGACATCAGGTGTTTCTGGACGTGAGAGAACAAATCGTCAAAAAAACACGCAGACACCAACAATAAAGCTATGATGCCATAATGTGACAGTACAACACCATATTGTTTGTGTTAGAAAGCCTTCTGTTCCCAGACACTTGGGAAACAACTGGGAACATAAACAGTAATTCTTGACAGACGAAACAGATAAGAGTCCTTTGATCTTCTGTTCATCGATCTTCTGTTCAAGTGCAATTTCGTCTGGATTAAATGTGCCGCGTTTCATGAGCTTCATTATTAACTTTAATTGTTTCTGGGATACAATACTGTTATTGCCTATTTGCATATTACATTACTTTCGCCGGCATGAAGTACTTTGTAAACCCTCAGATGATATTAGACAACATGTTACAGACAGTGGGTGAAAGTGCAGGGAAAATGGTACACAGGATACTTCCGTATATTAACTCAGGTCAAAAGTCAGCATCTTCTGTCCTGGGAGGACGTGTTCAGTTGGTAGGAACGTGAGGCTTTGCAACAACAGGATTTTCAGTCCCCTGGAGGCAAAGATAATGGTGTCCCAGTACTAAAAAGAGTTTTGGTCCTGCAGGACTAGAGTTAAATAATCCTGTCTTAGGCTTCCTTCTGTGTTTAATTTAAATGTCTAGCCCACTGAAATGATTGGTCCCTTCTGTGCAGTAGATTGAATTGATTCCAAGGCAATAAAAAAGGCCACACATTGACAATTTTCTCTGTAAGTCCACGTTAATGTGCAGAATGAATTTCATAACCATCAGATTGAATCAGACAGTTTAATAAAACAACGTTCTCAAACCCTGCCATGCAAATAATTCACTTTGGATGTAAGGCAGGTACAGTACAGTTTACCCTCTCCTTTGTCCGTGCTTATTTGAGTGGAGTATCTATTTGGATAAGTAGTGATTCAAACATTCCTCCACCCACACACGTCTGATTTCATGGTCCAATGCTTGGGTGAAGCGTCACTGTTTGTTTAAGATGTTTTATCATGTAGTGCTCCTACTGTATACCATTGATCGAGTGCCAGTGATAAGGTTTCCAAATGGGTCATGACATGTCCTTCTCAGTAATGGGCAACTTTCAGGGTTCATTACCTAAGACTAGTTGATGTAACAATGATAGGGAATAACGTTTCCCAAAGACTGTGTAACGGTTTTGGTTCATTAATGTGCAAATGCTTCGTTATTATGTTTTGAGTGGTCCCAACTAAAAGTTGCCCCTGCTTAAGTGGATATTTTATCACTTGTTTCTTCCACATCTTCAGCTGCACTGTTTTCACCGATACTACTTTTTCACTGTCTCGGTAAGAAGCTAGACTGCATTTTGTCGCTGTAAATCCGAATGCAGAAAGTAAAATAATTGAATTGAGTTCAGAATACTTAAAATACTTTCAAAAGTTATATTAAATTAAATATTTTAAGTGACTTTAACAATGTTTTTCTTTTTGGGTTCATGAAATGTATACATTTCCATTGAATATAATAATATGTGCAGGTTTACAAACAAAACACTGCCCATAGTAGATTCACAGTGATTTGAAACTGCTTTCCCTAAATCGGTGTAATGTACATCTTGTACATTTTGTTTTAAATGTTGTCAAAACAGTTAATTGATGGCAAAACAGTGTTAACCTGTTAATTTCATGAATTCAAAGATGTTGAGGCAATCAGTTTTGTTTTTCTGAAATGACAAAAAAGTTAAATCTAATCTAATACAAGAGGAAACAAAATAAATTAACAAATAAATAAGCAAATATATGATGTCAGGCAATATTCTTTACACAAGTTAGTGAAGAGCACAGTCTTCCTCCACGCAAACAGCTCAACTTGTACAATGTGCTCTATCATTTACAATACCAATATGCTTTTCCTGCGCCACATGGTTGAGTCATCAAAGCTCTCTAGGTGGGCAAAGTGTAATCTTATGTTAGTATAGTTTTCCTGTGTGTAATTAAGCAAAAACGGGATTAGGATAGCTTTATGGCAAGTGTGTGAGCGGCAGATAAGATCTTGACTGAAGTGTTTTTTATTACCTTGACTGATTTGTGGCTCTTTGTTTCCCTCTGTTAGAGATGTGAAGTGGGGCCCGTTCCACAGGAGCCTCTTGGGAAATATCAGATTATGGCTTCTTGCTGAATTGAATACTCTGGGATTCCTGGAAAAGTGTTTAATTCTGAAACTAAACTGTGAAAGTGACAGGTGTGACCAGGTTCATTATGTGCAGATAACACGTAGAACAATCCACTCATCCATAGGTCATTGCTAGAATCTGGAGGCTCAGGGCCCAGTTGGAGGAACACAGAAATGTTTCTGCACATTCATTTAAAGGGATACTTCACCGATTAGCATTAAACTTTGTATCAACCCGTTTGTATTTTTGAATGACCGTGCTTCCCTCCCTCATGTCCCGCGGAGATGAGAAATATCTCTATTGTGTGTCTCGAATAAATGCCTCCGATGCAAAAATCGTCATTTTGCATCATCGGAGGTGTTTTTTCCAGACACACAATAGAGATATTTCTCGTCTCAGGGGGACATGAGGGAGGGAAGCACAGTCATTCTAAAATACTATTGGGTTTTTACTGATACAAAGCTTTATGCCAATCGGTGAAGTATCCCTTTAAGTGTTGTTTTCAGTCAGTCAACTCGCATTGATAATTCATGCACCGTGGAAGTCTGACTGGACGCTATGCGACATTCTATGACATGTCCTGCACATCTGATGTTAACATTGTTTTCTATTGCTCCAATTATCAGCCATGCAATCTATGAATGATACTACACATGTATGATCATAAGGACTTGTCTTGGAGGAATTCCTTTGAAGAAAATTCAAAGAAATTGAAAGTAAAAATTAGTTAATCTGATTTGGGTTTAAATAGACGACCTACCATGCTGAGCAGTAACAGCGGTTTGTGAACGCTTAAGAAAATATTGACATAAAAAATGCTTAAAGGCATGCAATTTAAAAGTCTTAGCTAAACTTCTATGACTGTTATGATTTAGACTGATTATACTGACAGGAATACTGACAGGGATTCTATATGAGAAAAGACTATCAGAAGATAATCTGATTTTATTCTTCCCAGATTTAAACATACATATATCGTTTTTGGTCACTAGGGGTCTCTCAATCAAAACAATAACAGAAGAGGTACTTTGCATTACAAAAGCAAAAATCACTATACCTATATTATGTATTTGTTAGTAGTGTACTTACATTATCCTAAATGTTTCCACCAACTTTCAAACCCAGAGAAATTTGTAATGTAATTCAAAGACACGGGATGTTTCGTTTTGTCAATGGCATCATATAACCTTTGACTCCTCTAGGTTTCTCTAATTTCGGGGGAACCGCAAAACATAACGTGAATAAAGCTATAATATATTTAACAATACATTGCCTAAATATCATCAGTGAACATTTTCTCTGCCGGAGACGCTAGATCGGCTGTTTGACATTGACGACGACAAGAAATCCCATGATCTCACAATACTTCCCGACGTCATCAAATATTGTCTTTTGTTATTGTTTTGTTTGCGAGTCCCCTAGCGGCCAAAAACAACATATTGTACGTTTAATTCTTCCCTAATGGCGATCAGTCTCGAGGTCCCAGTAGCCCAGTTGATTCTACCATAACAGACCTCCTATATTTACTCACTGTTTTCTCCCTGAAACCATACTTCTCTGGAGAAGCCTTTGAGCGTACACAAGAGGTAAAGCTGGCAAAGCTGTCCATCTGCCCCGACACAAATTGCCAACCCAAAACAACATCAGAACCTCCAGGGAGCCAGCAGAGTTTGTATTGTCATTGCAGAAAAAATGGGTCCCAGAATGTTTATGTGGATATTAAAGCACAGGCTCCTTTATCTGAGCATCAGAAAATAAGGGTTTGAGTTCATTTCTTGGAGAATGAAGTGATTTCACAAACTGTATATTACTGAGATCTAATTCTGCTCAAGTCTTAATAGAGTACTACAGGGCCTTTCATTAAATTTAATCATACTACCCCAAATTAACTTGCAACATGCTTTGAGGTTTCTGTGGTTTGCCACCTGCTACTGCAAGTGGATATTAGAACACATGGTGAGAGAGGAAAATTAGGGCAACCATAATACAAGCGGTTGTGTTTTGTCTTACTTGTGAGCAAATTGACAGGTACACATTCATTAATCCTATGATATAGTGTATGACTTCCAGTGTTAGTAATTCATATTTACTGTAATTGATCAAACATTAGAAAATACACTAAATATGTACCAAGCTATGGCAGGGTGTTACCTGGCCTTTGAAAGCCATAGAATACCAAATAGAAATCTACAAGCTAAAGACTGTAACATTTTAATACCACTAGATTGGTTCAATCTGCCATTAATCATGTTTGTAGCTGAGGAATGACACGTTACATTTTTACAATATTAAATCAGGCCCTGCTTAAGTCAATTGCTTTGCAGTTTATGCAATTATGCATATTACTTTTTTCATTAAACATAATGATAACACCGTGGTTAGACCAACTACATCCAAAAGTGTAAAGTTTCACTAATTAGCGGTTGGATAACAATCTGTCTTAATTTGAGGAAAACCGAGTGAGGTGCATTTGACTCTAAGATTAATGTAGGAGGATGACCAGACTTCTGGCTGATGATTAGAGACACAGCCGTTACATCCAAGGACTGTGTTATGTACTTATTCTGTGAACTGGAAAGTTTACTGACATTGGCATTCATAGGGCACAAAGTAATTGCCAAGGTCAAGCCAGAAAGTTACATTTCTGTGAAGAAACTGAACATTTCTGGATAAATGAACTTTGAAAATACTTTAACAGTGTTTGTACAATCTCACTTTTTACCTGATAAAGTAGCTCCTATTAACTCACAGACTAACTACAAGTATTTGTGCTGTATTTACCCCTTGTTTTACCCCTGCCACCCTAACCATTCAGAAGACTACAATGGAATGTCTTTTTAATTCTTAATCAATTTAAAAGGAACTGAAATTGCTGGAAATTTTTTGTGGTCTCAGATTGTAAACATTTAGGAAATGTATGTAAAAATTTGGGATGCAAACAAATGTGGATGTAGCTGTACATATTACGCTTTTTACAGTATGAGTTACAGTCCTCACCAACAAGTGAAACAGGAATTATATCTACAGTTGCAATGAAAATTATTCAATCCCCATTACAAATCAGGATTATTGTAAAAATGTACAGACTTTCAGCAGTTTGGAATTAACAAATCAAACAAAAGAAATTGAAATAGCTCAACACAATGAATGCATCAAATGCTTATCTAAATCCAACTGAAAATGCAACTCATTATGACTTCTCCAGTCTCAAAATTATTTAACCCCCTGAATAGAATCCCTCACTACAGCACAAATATGCAAAACGGGTCTTTTCTCAAACACACATGATGCAACTAGTCAAAGGCTTCATTAGTTGCACCAGGTGTGCTGGAGATGGAACACGTTAAATACCTGAATTGGCTAGGGGTTTGTTGAGTGTCATGTTTGATTGTGCGTAATAAACAAGGCAAAGTCAAAATAATGGTCCAAAATGTTAAAAGAAGTGATCATCGCCCTTCCCAAAAAAAGAACAGTATACAAAAAGATAGTGAAGGCACTAAATATTTCCAGAGACACAGTTGGTAGCATAGTTTGCAAGTTCAAAGTTAAGGTAATGGTGGTTACACTACCTGGACAGGGCAGAAAAAGGAAGCTATCATCTGCTACAACCAGATTTCTGAGACGGCAAGGTAAACCCTAGAGTGGCTGCAAAAGTCCTGCAGCAAGACTTGGCTGTAATAGGCACTGAGGTTTTAGTGAGCACAGTAAGGTTTCCATGCCAGAACTCCAAGACGTACACCACTATTGACCCAAAAGCACAAGAAAAGTTGGCTTGAATATGCTTAAAATCATATAAAGGAGCCACAGTGGTTTTGGGATTCTGTTCTGTGGAGCGATGAAACAAAAACTGGAACTTTTTGGTACGATGGATCAACGGTATGTCTGGAGGAAGAAGAATAAAGCATACACTGACAAGAACACCCTGCCCACAGTCAAGCACTTGCATTTGCAGTAGAATTTGGTAAAACCATTTGAAGCATTAGTTGTGTTGAGCTATTTCAATTGTTTTTGTTTGAATTGTGTTGAGCTATTTAAATTGTTTTTGTTTGATTTGTGTTGAGCTATTTCAATTGTTTTTATTTGATTTGTTCATTGCAAACAGCTTAAGGTCTGTACATTTTGACAGTAAACCTAGGCCCGTATTCACAAAGCATTTTAAGGCTAAAAGTAGCTCCTAACTCGCTGATTTAGGAGAATCTCTTAATGGGCGTGTCACTCCTAATTTTAGGACTCCTAAATTTTTGGCCTAAGAGTATGTCATAAAGCATTTCAGTGATAAAACCAGCTCCTAAATCTGTGAAAAGTTAGGTGTCCTTGAGAGGACAAAATACATTGAATGAGTGTGGTATAGTGTAGTTTAACATAATTGACCTATTGTCCTATACGTTGTGGCTGGCAGTAGTTTGTCGGTAGAATTCTTTAATATATTTGCCCTTCTGAGACTCCACAAAATACCAGTGCATTTCACAGAAATACATATTTATTTGCAGGCATATATATTCCCAAGCGTCTTTTTTGGTTTTCGAAGTTATTCCAACTTCTAAATGTCTCTTTAGTAATGCCCTTCCACTCAAGCACAAGTTGCCTGAGAAGTAAATTTTGTCCTTGCGTCCAGTTTGGTTTTCATTTTTGTTTGCCTGATGTTGGGTCAGGTCGATGTTGATATCTAAAATAATGAAAAGACTGCTGCATATCGGCCAACACGCTAATTGTTTATAAGCTGCCAGGGCTGACAATTTGCTGAACATAATATACATGTAGGTACTTTTATTTGAGTACCTACATAATATACATGTAGGTACTCAAATAAAAGTTCAAATGAAAGTGTCACAGACTAAACATGTAACAGAGAATTATATATTGACTATAGTTTATATAATTCTCAGTTTCATGTTTAACCAGTGACACTATGGCTACATATTAATTTAAATATGGCAACATCAAACATCCTATAGTATTGCTTAATTGATTTTTGATTAATTGATTATTTTAATTTAAAAAATTCAAAGTTGGTACCAGCAGCTCTGTGAATAGGGTTTCAGAGGGTAACCCTAAGCTAAAAACGTTTACTGCTGTTTAGGAGTACTCTTAGTGGTAAGATAAAATGTTTTGTGAATACGGGCCCAGATTTGCAACTGTACCTATCTGTAGTAAAACCAGAGTCACTGATGATTTTGCAGTGGCCACTTTACTTTTTCCAGAGCTGTACAAGACATATTGATGTGAAATTACAGTGTGCCATGTTCAGAATAAGAAAGTGTCACTGACATCTAAGGACTGGTTAGTCAGCATGGTGCTTCAAGAGCTACATTCCAGTCCCTGTCTACTAAGGACTGTCAAAGCAAATACCTCAATCAGCCCTGCATGCCATTTCCAAAACAGCCAGTCAGTGGCAGCTGTCAGGCCGGGAAACCCTCACTGGAGTGATCTGCTACCAATGACAGGTAGGTGTAGGAACATCATGTGTAGTATTTCCCTTAGATCAGGGGTTCTCAAACCTTTCCTCGGGCCTCCCCAGACATACTGTACCATGTTTTAGTTTTAACCATAAACTAGCACACCTGATTCAATTAGTCAACTACACATTAAGCCTTTGATTAATTGAATCAGGCGTGCCATTTCAAGGTTAAAACAAAAACATGGCCGACTTGGGAGGCCCAAGGAGAGGTTTGAGTTCCACTGCCTTAGATCATGTTCTTTCCAGGACAATGTTGTAACAGGTGTTCAGTGTAGTTCAATGTACTGAATTGACTTGAATTGTGGTTTGTGTGAAGGCTTTAAATCAATCAGTCAAAGTCGCCAACAGGCTTTCGACGTCAGGTTCTTCCCCCAAGGCTGTTTCTAGCCTGAAATATCTTCATTCCTAACCTGCCTTAACAGGTTACAGAGACACACTAAAGCCATGTTTATACATGGTGCTAATATGATTATTTTGTCCACATTCTGATTGTGTCCACATGTTTAGAGGTTAGATTATTAAATGTTACTCTCACCCCCGGAGGTAGTCAGGCGTACATTTTCCTGGAACTCATCTGTTCCATCATCAGCTCCTTTAAAAAAAGGTCAACAGTAATCGGGGCGAGGTGTTGAGTACAGGAAACGTGGAAGGAAATGTGATTACAGTTCTTGTTTGAAATGAGAAGTGGCGTATGTCATCGGACAAATTACATTTACAGGGTAAAGAGGTGGCGGAAGTTTGTTTACACATGAATTACTAGACATGCATAAAACCTTAATGAATCTGGATTCTCACTCACATGATCAAAGGATTAACATCATAACATTAACATCATAACATTTAGTAACAAAATTAAAGTCATAATGTTAGTCATAACATTAAAGTCCTAACATTAACGTCATAACATTCAAGTTGTAACAATAATATCATAACATTACCATCATAACATTTAGTAACAACATTGAAGTCATAATGTTAAAGTCAAAACATTTACGTCATAACATTAAAGTTGTAACATTAACATCATAACATTAACATCATAACATTTAGTAACAACAATAAAGCCATAACGTTAGTCATGACATTCTCCATCTCAATTTTTGCTCGGCACATGCTAATTTGCGACTGTATGACCAGTAAAGGTTTCTATTTCTCAAATAAAGTGATGGCAACAATTATGTTGTGCTCAATTTAAATAGATGAAATAAAACAAAATGAAATATAGTGGTTTTACAAAAAGTACAACAGTGTATGAAGTTTGTTCTAAACTGTAGAACTGGATAAGTGATGTGACTCTAAACCTCAGGCTCAAAAAAGCCAATGTTTCTTCTAATTTAGAAACTGTTTTTTCATTGTTAAGACAGGAAACAGTTGTCTATAAGAAATGCATTCGTTGCTGTCGCTTCATTCAAATATAAACAGGAATTTAACTGTCATGCCCTAGCTCAGCTCCGGGATTAACATTTGTTGTTCAGTTTCATGTCGAGTCAAACAGAAGTAGCCAACCTAGCATCCAACAATGTCAGCTGTCTGTTTTGAGACAAAGTAAGGCTTCACCCACACACAGCTCATCTCTACAGCTAGTCTGCAATGTTATAAAGTCAAACCATGGTGGTGCCTAATTGTGCTTCGCCATTTATTCCAGAATGGGATTATTTGAGAAGGTTTTGAGCTATAACTCCCTTAGAATTGACCTTGTTCTTCTCAAATGAAAATCTTGTGTGTGGATCTAAACAGTGAAACTTGTAAATCATATTTCTCATTTACAGACTGTACCATTCATTTTTGGCATCAATGCATTTTAAAACAAACACATTTTTATTATTTAATTTGACTGCAGAATCTACCCAATCACATGGAGGATGCTCAAAGCCAGGGCTGCCCAATACTGTTTCTGGAGATCAACCAGCCCTAATTTAGCACACCTGATTTGAATAATTAGCTAGTGGTTAGTCAGAACTGGGGTTGGAGAAAACCTACAAGACGGGAGAAGATCTATAGGAACAGGGTTGGACAGTCTTACTCAGAGCATTAACTGCATTTTATAAGACACATTAATGAGTATTCATGCAAATAAATATTCATACACACTTTATCTTTTTCACACTTAAATTGTTTTGAGGAGAGTTAATTATTTTTAAAACACTACCAGCGCCATCGAATAAATGGTTTAGACCAAAATGAACTTCTTTCACCTACTCAGATTTAGGCTAGGTAAAGAAAGGGCACAAACCAAGCCACTTCTAGAGTATCATGACGTAAGTTCCATATTGTATGCATGTGGCCTGTGGCTCTCTGTCCGCTCCAGCTGCTTGGCTCGCCTATTTCACCCAGATTGTTGTGGCCTTCAGGCTGGCAAAAATACCTCACCTTCCAGGTTCTAATTCATGTGCCCATGACGAACTGGAACAGCTGGGGGAGCCGAACCCTTCCCCCTCTGAGGACGCCACAGAATACATCTGACGAGGAAGGGGGAAGGATATCTGGGTAACCGAACAATGACAATGGAACAAGCCTCTTTAATACAGACAATGACAATGGAACACGCCTCTTTAATACAGACAATGATAATGGAACAGGTCTCTTTAATACAGAAAATTACACTGGAACAGGTCTCTGTAATACAGAAGAAGACAATGGAACAGTTGTCATAACACAGACAAAGACAATAGAACAGTCTCTATAACACAGACAAAGACAATAGAACAGTCTCTATAATACAGAAAAAGACAATGCAGCAGTCTCTTTAATACAGACAATGACAATGGAACAGTCTAAAATAGAGACAATGACAATGGAACAGTCTCTATAATACAGACCATGACAATGGAACAGTCTCTATAATACAGACAAAGACAATGGAACAGTCTCTATAATACAGACAAAGACAATGGAGCAGTCTCTATAATACAGACAAAGACAATGGGACAGTCTCTATAACACAGAAAAAGACAATGGAACTGCCTCTATAATACAGACAAAGACAATGGAACAGTCTCTATAACGCAGACAAAGACAATGGAACTGCCTCTATAAAACAGACAAAGACAATGAAACAGTCTCTATAATACAGACAAAGACAATGGAACAGTCTCTATAACACAGACAAAGACAATGGAGCAGTCTGTATAATACACACAAAGACAATGGAGCAGTCTCTATAATACACACAAAGACAATGGAGCAGTCTCTATAATACATACAAAGACAATGGAGCAGTCTGTATAATACACACAAAGACAATGGAGCAGTCTCTATAATACACACAAAGACAATGGAACAGTCTCTATAATACAGACAAAGACAATGGAGCAGTCTGTATAATACACACCAAGACAATGGAGCAGTCTCTATAACACAGACAAAGACAATGGAGCAGTCTGTATAATACACACAAAGACAATGGAGCAGTCTCTATAACACAGACAAAGACAATGGAGCAGTCTGTATAATACACACAAAGACAATGGAACAGTCTCTATAACACAGACAAAGACAATGGAGCAGTCTGTATAATACACACAAAGACAATGGAGCAGTCTCTTTATAATACACACAAAGACAATGGAACAGTCTCTATAATACAGACAAAGACAATGGAGCAGTCTGTATAATACACACAAAGACAATGGAGCAGTCTCTATAATACACACAAAGACAATGGAGCAGTCTCTATAATACAGACAAAGACAATGGAACAGTCTATAATACAGACAAAAATAATGGAACAGTCTCTATAAAACAGACAAAGACAATGGAGCAGTCTCTATAATACAGACAAAGACAATAGAGCAGTCTCTATGTGTTCCAGTCTGTCCCAAATGTCACATCCACCAAGATATCAGGTGATGTCTAGCCGTGGTGAAGGCGATATATTATCAAGAAAACACATCCAACCCATTAACTGACCGTAACCAAATAGCATTGAGTCTGTGGTTCCGTGGACATACTACTGAAGTTACTCTAGATCGTGTGTCTAATAAACTACTTAAACCTGTTTGTCCCGGTTCTGACCTAGTCCAATGGTATCTGAGACTAATCAGCTGGTTTAGTTTTTTGTGTCCATAGTGTCATCTTGGAATGCTCTGAAAATCATTTGGGAAGTGTTCAGATCCAGTCAGGAAGTTATGGTTGCCATGCAACAAGGACAAACCTGTATGCTCCGTTTATTACTTTTATTGTTGAATATTTTACTTCCAATCTCTTTCTTGTAGAATGTTGTTGGTTAGGGACCTGAAATAAGAATTTCACTGTGTAGTTCAGCTTTAAACGTAAATAAGACCTTTGGTTGAATCACAGCTGATGTTCTCTGCATGTGGTTCACATACGTTGTGCCATTCCAGAAGCTGTCTGCTCTGTATTGATGTATTCCTTCCTCCACTGCCTGCCTGATAGGCCAATGTAACAGGACAGGCTGTTCAGTCATGTTTGATCACTGGATTCTTTTACTGCTATTGATTACTTTCTTCCTCTCCCTTCCTTTCTCCCCATTGTCTTTTTCTTTCTCGCTTTCCCTCCCTCTCCCTCTCCCTCTCCCTCTCCCTCTCATCTCCCTCTCATCTCCAGTAGATTTGCGTATTGCCAAGTAGATATTGC
>JACXGM010000108.1:10588-35536 GCA_016801145.1 Umbra pygmaea
TCTCTCTCTCTCTCTCTCTCTCTCTCTCTCTCTCTCTCTCTCTCTCTCTCTCTCTCTCTCTCTCTCACACACAAACACACACTGTTGGCTCAGCCAGATCTGTATGGGTGTACACACTGGACAACCACTCACATTTTAAATGAAGGGTACACTGCCAAAATGAAGCAATCTGCTATAGTTGGGCTGTGTTTCTTAAAGATACAGTCTGCGATATTCAACTTTTAGCTCCTGCCCATTTTAGTCCGGATGTGTAGTATATTGTCTATATACTACACAGCAAAATCACCAGTGTTAAATCAACTCTGAGAGTGTTAAAGTAACTGATTTAACCCTGATGACATTGCTGTGTACATACACAATCTAAGTAGAATCATCGTCTTTCCGTAGTTAGCTTGAAACCCGATGGTGTTTCTTGGTTACTGTAAGCATTCCCTTATCAAGTGTCCTCTGTATTCAGCTCACAAAACACACTCAAAGAAATGAAATGTTGGACTAACGTAACGGTGTTATGTCAACAGAATGCACATCACTGGGTTATGTTACATTTAAGTAATATTATTCATTAAGGTGTTACCAAAATTATAATAACACAGTTAGTCCAACATATCGTTTTTTTGAGTGCATGCAGACATCTTAGCGCAAGAAACTTGCTAGTCCAAAAACAAGAATTTATTTGCTATTGAACTTGGATGACTTTGACCAAAACATGACTATCTTTAGAGATTTTAGTACATAGAGGAGATCCAGGAGAGAATCCAGGAGAGAAATTAATGGAAATCCTTATAACCAAGGGGTTAAGCCAGCACCTGGAAATTGAAGCTCCTATGAGGAGATTCTGAGGCTACCAAGGCACCACCTTGTGTTAGCATTCCATAGACTCCTATTCATTTTAGGGTAACTTTGACAGCGAAAAACTTTACATCTGAAGCATTTAAAGACTCTATTTGTCCATTGGTTATTTCTAAAGAAACACGACAATGTATAAAAGGCTCCATTACTTTGTATCTCACGTTATGGCCCCATAGCAGCCGTTTTTGTAAAAATATGCTAACAATTGTGTCATAACCACGCGACTTTCTGTGGCAGAGTAGAGAAATTACAGTATAGTCCAGGAGAAGCTTGCAGGCAATCGGGGGGACGTGGAGGCATAGAGTCAAGGGAGAAGTCCATAGAGTCCATGAAAAGCTTTGGAACAAAATATTTCAGCAACATTTAAATGGATTGGAAATACGTCATTTCAATTTCTCTTAACACAGCTACCAGAAGAATTACAACTTTCAGACAGGTTGCTCACGTCACATCTACATCGTCAAGCTCGGCTTGGGGCTGCGCAGTATGCTTGGCTACCACCGGAAAAGTGCTTCATGTCAAAGTCAATGGCGTCGCTTGGTCCATTTTATATACTGTCTATGCTTATAATGCTCCACTCTCGCCCAACAGGTTCACAACTAATGTAACATTCATGCAATCGCAATGTAACATTCACGCAATCGCAATGTAAAAATGTTTATCCAAACGACTTTACGGTTCAATTTTCATCTTGTAATGTGAATAGGAATCAGGGCGCCAAAATAACTGTTTAAAATATAAGTAGCCCATGAAATAAGTAATCAAGTAAAGTGCTAATTAAGATGAACAATAAACACATTCAATTAATTATTCTAAACATTTTACCAGGCAGGTTCACAAGTTAGCTAGCTAACATATCTATCATTTCTAGGTTAATTTAGCAAGAGGAGTTAACGTTACTAACTGAGTGGCAGTGGCAAAAACTTTAAAAATTATACACAAAAAGTAATAAGAGTAAAACAATTTTAATAATCAGAAATTGATGATACCGTCAATTGATACCGTAAGGAAAGCTACAATATTGTCCTCAGTAGATTATATCTTCATTAACCCGAAACGTGGGTTGTTATGCTGTTGTTGATGTGTCGTAAATTGCTCTAAACTGCTGTAAAATCTGACTCCCCGGAAAGCGATAGTATGTGCTTAGAAAATATATATTTTTCTCATTAAATAGTTTGTGTCATGATGCCAATTTGATATGATGTTGCAGAGAACAAGTTCATTAACTGATATATAGAGAAAAACAAATTATATTAAACATAATATTTACGAAATTAATAATAAAAAAATCTTTCGCTAGCGCCCTATTAACTCCTTGTTGAATGCACCGTGCACCATATTGACAACGTAAGGGCTAAGTATGTGAACAATGGCTGTTAATAGGATTTAAACTCAGTTTCACATCTCCCCTGACCATCTCTGCTATCTTTCTCAATATCTCTTGTTTCCAGGTGCACCAAACATACTTCTGTAAACAACAAAAGATAGATGTTTGAATGAATTATAGCAGAGAATTACAGTGATCACACAAACTTAAAAAATTCAACTTTATATGCAATCTCTTGCCTTCCATTCTCCCTGGGCCATCTAAACTACTTACTGAACCATCGTTTACATGTAGGCTGTAGTGCTGCTTAACAATATTCTGTTTGCAATAAAAAAAGATTCTGGGCATGATTGATCAAACTATCCTACTTAAAACAAGTGTGAATATCTGGCAGAAAGTAACTTCGTTTTATACGGGATGGTGCTTGACATTTGGATATAGACACATGGTTTTCATTGGCTTGTTCACTGCGACCTTTTTTGCTTCACTTACCAATCAGACCAGAGGATTGAACATGATATGAGCGTGTAATGTGAGACAGTTTATTCTCTGGCGCATCAGCTTGGGAAATCCTCACTGGAGAGCAAAAAGATTGTTATGAAAAAAGTGCTGGATAAATTGACCCCCCAAAAAATAACACATCAGATTTGGAAAAAAATGGGGAGTCCTCACGTCACACTAGTGTGCCACGGCACATGGGTTGAAAACCTCTGTTCTACAGGTAAGTGTGTAGCCGTGAATACCACATCTCATTACATTTCCATCCACAAGCATTTAGAATTGTGTTTTTCCTCACACAAATGTATTTCATTACATTGTGTTTTTTGTTCAGCACACTGTATAAATGTGTGTACATACACACATCTATGACTTATTTGACATATTCATAAATACTATATAAATAGTATGTAATATAAATAAAAATATATAATATACATATACATGAGCGGATCAGTGTTGAGTACTGATTCACGAGGCGGGGCTTCTAGATGGACTCAAACCCTCATTGAAAAGCAGTGATTGAATTGAGTTCAGGTTTTGCGCACAGTGACACAAACATAATCCCACTTCAAAGTGCCAAAGTGACAGACGAACAAGAAGATGTTCAGCAGATCTTTAAGTGGTCCAGCCTGTAGAGGGTCAAAACGCTGTGTTATGTAAGAGACGTCAGATGATGTAGTGTCTTTGGCCCTAGCTCTGCAACGCCCTTCATGGTCTGTCGGCGAGGTGATGAGGCACCAGCCAGAACAGATCTGAGTCTTCTGGACCACTCAGTAATCTGATCAAGCCAAACATTGGCCCTAATGTTGACTCTGAACAGTGATGTAGTATTAGCCCGTCTGCCCTCGAAGGCCCATGGAATTCCACCACTCATGTGATCACACGAATCTCAGAACAAATTACACATCCAGTTTTAATTGTAGCAGTGGTTTTTCAGGGGCTAGTTACACATGAAACATTCAACATACTATCTCCCTCACAGCCAGGTTGTTTTATAATATCATGTCCGATTCCCCAATTCATCCCAATGGCAGCCTTTCCGCTGTGTTTATGTTACCGTGGCGTTGATTATATTCTTTCAGCGACACCATATTATGTTAGCAACACGAACGCAGATTTCTTTTTTCAAAATAATAGCGCTCAATCCAATGCAAGAAATAATCGTTGTAAAACTTACATCGATTATCTCATGCATTAAAATCTGCGTTCATGTTGCTAGCATGATATAGTGTTGCTGAAAGAACATAATCAACCCCACAGTAACATGAATGCAGCGAAAAGGCTGCCATTGGTCACTCCACAGCAGGTCCGGGACGGTCAAAGATCGGTCACATGCGTTGACAAGCTGGTTTGATTAGTTTCCAACCTTCTCATTCAAAACAAAAGCCTTAATTTAATACACGTGCAGAGGCTACAGCCTCATCAACCACGATTGATCTCACAGGCGCAAGGAGTTGCTAGAGTGTGATGTGACGAGACATTCCCGTCCAAATAAATAACCAAGTCCATCTGTCTTAACTGTAAGTGTTAGCATTGTTGGACCTCAGTATACAATATAATCCAGATATAATATGACAATATAAATATAAAATTCAAATAGCAGCTACACCATATATGTCAGCAATTCTTATATTGAAGCTCCCCCTACTGGCGTGACTGGGATCCGGCACTCGATGTCCCCTGTCTACTGAAGCCACCGCTCTCCTCCACTCCCTCTCTCATTAGCAGCATAAGTTCCACCTGCGCTAATAAGCTTGCCTGAACTACTTAAGACCACCTGTTGCAGAGAGTAGTGTGGGATAGTTTTACTCATTGGTTATGTTAGATGTATGGTTTTAACTGTTATGTAAATTACTAAAGTAGGTATATGTCGAGTGGTTGCTATTTACTCTAATCTGTGTGCGGCCAAGCAAGTACTTTATATTTTTGTTTAGCTCCTCAGTATATTGTATGGGAGTGTTTGGTGGTCTTAAATAGTCTACTTTATTGTTAAACCAATAACCACTTCATTGTTAATTGTTCCAGCCTCTAGGCGAAGTTGGTTCGGAATATACCAGAACCTGCATTCCTGCGTATGACTCCTCCTTTCATCATCTGACACGTGTCAGATCTTGAAATATGAACTGTCAATTTAATCATACATCTCTATTGTACTTTTTAATCAGCTGATTTAATATTTTACTACTATTGACAAAAATCTTTAAAATGTCTGAGCCGAGCATCAGTAGCAACATTTTAAGTATCTAAATAAGCAAAATACTTTTTTTCAGCTCGATGCTGCCAGAACAATCTGTTTTCAACACTTACATTAAGATCAATTCTCCCGTCAATCTTTTTCAATGCAGCATAGTATTCTCTGCGTTACAACATACAACATATCTAACTCACACACAGCATCGATTGACAGGCTTTAAATAAGTTTCTAATAATCAGTGTGGGTTGCGGAGAGCTCTTACAAACATCATTGACTTCTATTTTGTCTGTTGCTATTAAAGACATTACTGCCATTGTCAACGCTGCTCCATTATCACTACACCTTCTAATTATACATGGTTTAAGTAACGATTACACTGTCACAACAAGCATTATTATACACATAATGGAAAAAACATGTATTTGCTAACAAATAAGATGGGGTTTAGGGTTATACTTCAAGGATCTTTTTCACAGTTTTTTGAAAAACCCAGCTTTACTCCCCCCCCAAGAAATAACCTGTTTTTGTGCACGGTGATGTCCTACATCTTTGTGCTAAATCGCGAATTTGGGACGCGATATCTCAGACTGTGATGAGATCTCATGGATGAGCAACCAGTATTTGCAGCAGAACCTTCTTGGAAGTCTAAAAATGTGTCTATTTTAAATACAGGAGCTACATACTGCTTACATTAATATTTGTGTATTTCAAATACTGGAGCTACATACTGCTTACATACATATTTGTGTATTTTAAATACTGGAGCTACATACTGCTTACATACATATTTGTGTATTTTAAATACAGGAGCTACATACTGCTTACATACATATTTGTGTATTTTAAATACAGGAGCTACATACTGCTTACATACATATTTGTGTATTTTAAATACAGGAGCTACATACTGCTTACATACATATTTGTGTATTTCAAATACAGGAGCTACATACTGCTTACATACATATTTGTGTATTTCAAATACAGGAGCTACATACTGCTTACATACATATTTGTGTATTTCAAATACAGGAGCTACATACTGCTTACATACATATTTGAATATTTCAAATACAGTAGCTACATACTGCTTACATACATATTTGTGTATTTCAAATACAGTAGCTACATACTGCTTACATACATATTTGTGTATTTCAAATACAGTAGCTACATACTGCTTACATACATATTTGTGTATTTTAAATACAGGAGCTACATACTGCTTACATACATATTTGTGTATTTTAAATACAGTAGCTACATACTGCTTACATACATATATGTGTATTTCAAATACAGTAGCTACATACTGCTTTACAACATCCCATCACTCACTCAGCATTCTGTGCTCTAAAGCAGTGGTTCCCAAACCTCTCCTCGGGGACCCCCATACAGGCCATGTTTAGTTGTTGATTAATTGAACCAGTTGTGTCGTTTCAAGGTGAAAATAACTTTTAAACACACTAGTTCAATGTATGTTCACCAGGCGTAATATACCATAGCCTGATCAAAGAGGCCAAGAGAACACAATTATGTGAGCAGACATTTACTTGACTGTCTGGGTGACGCATAGTGTGCTGCGGGGCTTACAGACAGTGTCCTTCTGATGATGTGGCTATATCTGCATATCAAAGTGGTTTGGGAAGAAGACACCTCCATGACTTATGGAGATGATTTGATATCCCACACAATCATTGACATTTACAGCCAATGTAAAAATACTCTGATTTCAAGTGATAAATCTAAAATGACCATTCAATATTCCGGCTACATCACTAGCCAGCAGCTCAACCCTACATGAGTCATTTTTAGAACCCTTTTATGAAGAACGAAACAGACATTTTGCCCAGAACATCAGATATGTGGTCTAGACTATAATCCCTTGAGGCTGGTCCAGATTGTCCTCAAGGATGACCCCAAACCTGACCCAGACATCGTAATGCTATAACGAGAACACTGCATTTAAATTCAGTGCCTTTATATCTCGCTGTACAGCCATTTACCAGCAGGTTCCTACTCCGACAGGGATTTAGATGTAGCAGAAGAAACAGGGGATCAAAAGGTTTCAAGGGTGGTTGGAAAAGGACTGCGTTTCAATGACTCATTATTCAATGACTGCTGTGGAAACACGCTTCAGGAAACATGCTTAAAACTGCAGCACAGACAAGGGGACTGCTACATTAATAACGTTTGACTATACAGTGCATCCGGAAAGTATTCAAAGTGCTTCACGTTTTCCACATTTTGTTATGTTACACCCTTATTCTGAAAATGATGAAATTCATTACTTCCCTTAAAATTCAACAAACAATACCCCAATGTGAAAGAAGTGCGTTTGAAATCTTACAAATTTATTAAAAATAATAAACGAAAAAAGCGCATGTACATGAGTATTCACAGCCTCAGGTCAATACTTTGTTGAAGCACCTTTGGCAGCAATTACAGCCTCAAGTCTGTTTGAGTATGATGCTACAAGCTTGGCACACATATTTTTGGGCAGTTTCTCCCATTCTTCTTTGCAGGACCTCTCAAGCTCCATCAGGTTGGATGGGGAGATGTTCAATCAGGTTCAAGTCTGTGCTCTGTATGGGCCAATCAGACATTCACAAAGTTGTCCTGTAGCCACTCCTTTGTTATCTTGGCTGTGTGCTTAGGGTCGTTGTTCTGTTGTAACATGAACCTTCAACCCAGTCTGAGATCCAGAGCGCTCTGGAGCAGGTTTTCAGCAAGGATGTCTCTGTACATTGCTGCATTAATCTTTCCATCGATTCTGTCTAGTCTCCCAGTTCCTGCCACTGAATAACATGCCCACAGCATGATGCTGCCACCACCATGCTTCACTGTAGGGATGGTATTGGCCAGGTTATGATCAGTGCCTGGTTTCCTCCAGACATGACGCTTGCCATTCAGGCCATAGAGTTCAATCGATGTTTCATCAGACCAAATAATTTTGTTGCTAATGGTCTAGGAGTCCTTGAGGTGCCTTTCAGCAAACTCCAGGTGGGCTCTCATGTGCCTTTTACTGAGTAGTGGCTATAGCTATAATGGAGCGCACCATCGGGCTGTTTAAAGGCAGGTGGCGCTGCCTCGACTTCACTGGAGGGAGAATACTGTGCACTCCTGAAAAAGTGTGCCAAATCGTGCTAGCATGTGTTGTGCTACACAACGTGGCACAGCTTAAAGCTGCATTGTGTAAGATCTGCTCTCATCTGCTGGTGAAAATGTATATGACAAGGAACCGCGTATTTATACCAGCAACGTCAACCTGGATATTCGTTTTTTCTTTCAAAACAATAGCGCTCGTTTTGACTCATTGCAATAGTCATTGTTAATTCACTACACAGCCCGTGAATTATAACCAAATGCAATTGTATTGTGTGTAAAGAAACAATAAGAGCACGTGATAGCAAAAATAATAATTTAACTTGTTTTATTAATAAAAGTAACAAATATGTTTTACACACAATTTGATTGAATATATTCTCAGTGTCTCATGTGAAAACACGATTACATTTGAAAAACATTCACTAGAGTCTGTTTTATTCAAACAGAATACTAATTTTAGCAAAACATGAACATGGATATGCAATGAATAAGCAATGATTATTGCAATGAACCACGAGCGCTATTATTTTGAAACGAAAAATCCCTGTTTGTGTTGCCAGCCGAACGTTCTTGACTACTTTATAGCTTGAGCCAGCGCTACTATTACATGTCCTCGAGAACAGGCATGATCTTACATCTTCAACAGAGTTTTAAATTTCCCAGCAGTCGTGAGTAATCTCCCCCTGGCATTCGTCACGGTGCCACTTGTGTAAAAGCGCGAATGGCCGAGCTTGAATTTCCAGGTATGTCCCTCTTTGGCTAATGTATTTTAAAGGCGTAACATGGTGAGGGGGCACGATTGCATGTATTGTGAATGGAAGATTCTACACTTACGAAAATACTTTGATTATTAGGTGGAAGTAATTACACATGAATGAGCACATATTTGTAAAAGAACAAAGGGTTTTTGCTAAGAATCAACTCAAAGAAATACACAGTGGAGCTTTAAAAATGTGGCTTTACCCCCTGACGCCGATGGCTGAGTTGACCCCGACCCTGACCCCATCCCCAGGCATTTGAGCCAAATGCTGCTGCTGTGCGCCAGGGTTTGTTAGTGATGCGTCGCTCATAAAGAACAACAAAGATATGGAAACATAATACTATTTATTCAGAAATTCTCTCACTGTGCTGTTGAAATCAGACAGTACAGTCTTGATTTCTTTTAACTCCTTAGCCACCTCTCTGATCGAGACAATATTTTCCCTCTGCATTTGAAGGACAGCTTTATTGAGACGCACGTGCCTTGGAGATGCTGGGCCCGACGGCTGCTCAGCTGCAGTACCGGAACCAATGGCCTTGCTGGAACACGTATGAATGAAGTGTCATTGTGTAGCCTACATACATGTGACTTGACTGCATTAATTTGACTTATTTCACTTACCTGTGTCATCCAGTGCATCTGGCACATCAGTGTCCCCCTCCGCCTCACTCACCACTCCACTTAGAAGGGATTCTCCAATGAAAGCCACCAGTCTTTCATTAAGAGGTGTCAGTTCCGATGTCTCCTTTCCCCCACCCGTGGAAGACACACTTTGGCAATGAAGCACTAGACGCTTTTTGGCATCGACTTGATGTCTGACCACTTTTTTTTGGGGCATGGTCCGGGTTTCTGAGGCTGCGGCATTTTCCACTCCAACGCCTTTTTGGCATTAGTAATAGCCAAACTGTGTCCTCCAAACAACATTTTCCTCCTCTTTTCCACCTCGCCAACAATAATTTCTACTTCCCATTGAGTGATGTTTCTGTTTTTGGTTTTCCTCTCTGTGTTTGCCATGATTTCTCAATCAATGAATATTAATTTGGTTGCGTTTCACTGACTATTTATAGCCAATTATGAAACCGCAAAAGCTTTGCCACATTTAGAGTTGATTGTGATTTATAAAGGGAAAACGGTGTAGGACGTGCATATGCACCGTTTTCTAAATCAAAATATATTTCTGTGCGTACGCACGTCCTATGTTTCATCCGTATGCCAAATCCACCTCATCCACCGGGTCTACAGAGAATTGCTTGATTTCATGGCTTGTTTTTTTTCTCTGAAATGCACTGTTAACTCTGAGACCTTATATCGACAGGCGTGTGTCTTTCCAAATCATGTCCAATCAACAGGATTTATCATAGGTGGACTCCAAACAGTTTGTGGAAACATCTCAAGGATGATCAGTGGAAACAGTTTGCAGCTCAATTTTGAGTGTCATGGCAAAAAGTGTGAATACTTATGTACATGTGCTTCTTTTGTTTTTATTTAAATACATTTGCTAAGAACACACTTCTTTCACATTGTCATTATGGGGTATTGTTTGTAGAATTTTTTGAGAAATAATTAAATTAATCAATTTCGAAATAAGGGTGTAACCATAGACCGGGTTTGTGAAGATCCGATTTGAGTTGTCGAGTTTGCCCTTATGGGCGCATCATGGTTGCGGATGTGACGATTTTAGACGAGAGGCAATATCTGACTGTGACGTTAGCTGAGATTTGGCAACGCTGCTTACGCTCTACTTTACGTTACACACTTTCACTGGCACAGTCAATGTCAATCACATCATAGCCACTCCGTAAATCCCCCCCTGGTTTATTGCCTATTTTAAAATTAAAGAGACCATAATTCAAACAATGAACATCATCATGTTTTGCAGAAGGCTTAACGTTACAATATGTAGTTTTCCAAAACAATAACAAAAGACGTACTTTGCATTAAAAAGCAAACATCACTATACATATATTATATATTAGTTGTGTACTGTTTCCACTAACTTTCAGACCCAGAGAAATTTGTAATATATTTCGAAGACACGGGACATTTCATTTTGACTTCTGTCAATGGCGTCATATAACCTTTGACTGCTGTAGTTGCTCTAAGTTCCAGGGAACCGCCAAACATAACGTGAATAAAGTTATAATATTTTTAACAATACATTACTTTGTCAGTGAAATTTTTTTCTGCCGGAGACACTAGATTGGAAGGTTGTCATTGACGACGATAACAAAACCCATGATCCCACGCTACTTCCCGACGTCATCTAAGTACATCTTTTGCTATTGTGTTGATTGAGAGCCCCCTAGCGGCCAAAAACTACATTTTGTACATTTAAATCTAGCGATTGAGACCATATACTCATTATGAAAATGTTTACTGAGGTAATAAATCAAGTGAGAAGTGTCTCTCATACTCATAGACTATTACATAAACCAAGCTCTTTTGCAACCAGACCTGTCGCCCCCAGCTGGAATTCAGATAGAATGCAGGTTTAAGGCACTTCCGTGTTTGCGTCACTTTGCCAAACCCGATGCTCGCCCTGTGGGTGTAACGTAAAACAAAATGTGTTAAAAGTGAAGCACTGTGAATTCTTCCCGGATGCACTCTAATGATAATTTTAAGGTCTTGGCTGCCAGGAGTGGGGAGATGCTCCATTATTGTGTAAGATAAACAGCTACTTAAAAGGAATCTTCACAGAAAAAAAGGTAATTTAGTGAAAGGTATTTAGGGGATGAGTGTTTGTGGACACTGCTCTCTTTCTATGGTAATGAAGATAGACCACAATATGGATGGCGGCGAATGTTAAAAGCCTGCTTGCCAGGATTGGAGGACTGTACTTTCCCAGGGAGTTATGCTCAGTGTCCACTGAGGGATCAATTAGCTCAGTGTCAGGGTTGGACATCTTGATGCTGGCTCTTCTCCACAATTACCACCTGTGAGAGACTGGTCCGAACACCGCCTGCTCTCGCCTGCTGCTCATTAATATGCATGAAGCAGAAATACAAACAGACTTTAGCATGGGGGCCTGGGAGCTGTTTGAGAGGCAGTCATCAGGGAATGCATGTTATCATTTTGTAATAAACCCACAACAGCCAAGGCACTACCCACAGATGCAGACAACGCTTTCAAAAATGAGAACCGGGTGGGAAAAAGAAAGAGATTGTTTTTATTTACACAAAACAAATCGACTAGTCCAGTGGTCCGACATCAAACCCTTCCATGGAGGGCCTAGTGTATGCAGGTTTTTGCTTTTACCTTGTACAAGCCTGATGGAGTAGCTCACTAATTGGTTAGGATCTCCCCTCACCTGGCAGTCTAGGTCCTAATTATGCTCTAATTGAAGGGAAAGACCAAAAACCAGCATACACTAGGCCCTCCATGGAAGGGTTTGAGGACCACTTGACTAGTCATTTAGTTTCAAGGTTGTCTCACCTACTGCACAGTAGGATGGTCCAGTGTGGCCAAGAACAACATTACAGTTGGATACAAAAAATATCTGCATGCATTTCCTGTAAATGCAAACAGAGCTACAACACCTAACTGGAATCAAACGACAACCAGGACTTTGAGTGGAACACATTTACAGTCCGGGAGTTTCATGATGCACCTGCCCATTATATGATGGGAATAAATAGTAACTGCAAATAATCTACCCCTTTTACATGGGTTATTTCCTACTGTACATATTTCAATTTTTTATTTAGAGTGACAACTTAAATGTATATGCTAACACTATTAATCAAAATATCCTCAGTAATTAGCCAACTATGGTAAATACAGAGACTTTGACCAAATAAGCTTAATGTTAAGTTTGAAGAATGAGGTTGTACATTGCCCATTTCAGAATACCTTTTTCTTGGTTCTGTGTACTATTTGTAGTTTGAGATCTTTTATTATTTTTTTTTTTACTATTGCTAGGACCCATTTCTCAATATTTAGGTCTCTTTTTCAAAACGCTACACACAGTTCTCATAACCAATTTTCCAGTTATTTTCACATCCAAAATGCACTAAAACTACCAAAACAATTCATACATCTGAAATCAACTAATTCTTCCATAACACTAGCACCAGTTGTCACCTAACAAGCACACTTTGTCACTCAAAGTATAGGATAATGTCTTACATTGAATGTGATGTTAAAATATGAACAATTAGCCTAATAAATACTTCAAATGTTAACAGAGGACCAAAAGTACAGATTGTTTTTATTTTACTCCAGTAGGCTATTTTTCATGGCCTAGGCCTACTTTATCCACTACTAAATAGCTTCTGCCTCGCTCAGCCCTGTCAGAAAGGTCACTTGTGGATAATGAACAAATACGCATGGAAAACGTGTTCGTTTTAATATAATATACACTAACCTCTCTCCTTTCTTGGTCTTCCTGTATGGCAGCCTGCCTCAGCACAACTTTGTTTTGTATACCTGTTTGTTTCATTATTCTCTCATAAAATTATAATTATATGGGTATGAGTGAGTGCTTACCATATTTGTCTTTCACTGCACTTCTTTCATTCTCTTATTAAATAAATAAAATTTGATACTATGACAGTTAGGATATATATTTAAGCTACACATTTAGATAGTTAATAGTTACTTTGCAGTTCAGTACATAACCAGAGCTCTTGCATGCTGGCAAGTTAGCTACTAATTGACTGCAGAGCTAGATAGCTAGACGGCTGAAATATCCGCAACTAATTACTTTACCATTTTGAAAACCCATTTTCCAAGTCTACTTTTTTTTGGAAGTCTTTCTATTTCTAAAGAAGACACAGGAGTTAGCAGACACAGGAGTTAGACATCTCTGGCGTCGCATGCACTCTGGAGAACAGACTTCTGAATGCGCTGTTGGAGGTAAATTCATCACGCGCAGGGAGTAAACATTTGTGATTCCATGTTGGCAAAGAGGTTGGTGCAATTCGAATTTAGATAAATATTATAAATGTTTTCGTCATTGAAAAACGCTTGGAACGACACATTAAGTGGGATAATTAACATAATAATTAACATTAATTCATTAAATAACACCCTTGGGCTGGTGACCAATTCGATTTTGAGGGAGCGTTTGATGTGTACCATGGGGGCGTGTTAGCCAAGTTAGCAGCTCGTGTGTGTGTATGTGATGTGAGAATGCGAGCTAGGACATGTGCTCGAAGACTGGGCCGCACTACACCTGCAGGCAGATGGCCTTGTCCGAACTGCAACAAGTATAGCAATATAAAATAGTTATTTCTGGCCCAACAACTAGCGGCCCACCAACAATTTTCCCGATTACTCACCCTGTCCCTGTCTACAACTAAATAAGGGACATCCCAATCAGTCACGGACAGTTGCAGGGATAGCTTTAGATAAGTACAGGTCGTAAAATACAGGAAACTCAGTGTGTTCACCAAATAAAAGGTTTGAGGTATGCAGTAAGCTATTATGAGGATATGAAGTTTGATCATTTGCACACTCATAACCAGAACAGAGTGGTAGTGACATATATCAATCATAACAAGAGCTCGCTGAGTTCTCTGGCACGCAACATGCCTCCAGGTATAATTAATGACTCTGGAATGTGAAAACCTAATCTAATTAATACATCTTTTGTAGTGATTTGTAAAACATTTCGTGAATAGATACTTTTTTGATTTGACCAAATAATTGCTTATTTATCCTTGTTTCTCGTGTGTCTTTGCTTTTTCCTGAGGTGACTGTGTTGCACACTAAGTTCCCAGAGGAAACACACGTGTTTTGTTTTTTTAGATGAGAACCCTTCTCACGCACAAAAAACTCCTCCTTTGCCACCAGTGGTTGTATGCCTGATGGAGTTCAGCCTGTTTCACAAAAATGAAGAAATCTGACTTCAATAACTTGAATTATTTATCTCAGAATAAGAGTGATGTAATGATCAACTCAATAGACATAATTTCCAATTCAGGTCGTTAAAAAGAAAAAATTATATTTGTAAGTGATATGATAATAATAATAAAAAAGTACTCTGCAAGGTATTCAATCATGAGACCTGTTAGGAAGAGGTTACAAACTGTATTACAGTGAGAGAGAGAGAGCAGGGAGGGCACTTGTCCTTGACAACCTGGCCAGACACGGAGATGGAGTCTGGGGCTTAAGGTCCTCATCTATGGCCCTCCCGCACCCCCTCTCTATGTGCACTAGGCCTCGGGCCGTTGTTACGAGAGTATGAAGGTCAGGGGAGATAACAGGAGGAATACAGAGCACAGTGCAGCGTGATGCGGCAAGACCAGCCACAGACAGCCACTCTATGACAAGGTGCCCATTTTAATCACCGTCGTTACCAGAGCTCTGACAGGAGATAAGAGAATATGACATCACATACATTGTATTGTCATGGAATAGGCATAGGTAAAATTTCCAATATTCTATAATAAACTCTACATTTCACTCCAAAGATATAACATGGTGCACAAGTGCTCTAAGTCGCTACCTCAGCGAGAACTGCGTCACGGTGGCCAGGGTTCGAATCCTGGTTGCGGCATCTGACTTTGTCCAGGGTATCGGTTAGGGGAGGGGCAAAGTGGTATAGTGCTGCCCAGTGGGGTTGCCAATGAGACAAGGTTTAAAGGTAATTAAACTTGAGAAATAGGGTGGGGAGAAAAACGTGAAGAAAATCTCTCATTGCCAAATAAAGATGCCGCACACGTACATGAACACCATGTCTTTTACTCCTAGCCAACTCCTATACAACAATACAGCTGATAAATATACCTGGACATCAATTAACATTTCAAAATAATTACTTTTCCCGGCGAAGAAGCCACTGCCATGTGTCGGGACTCTCCACAGACAGATAATCAAGAAGGACAGCATAATTCTGGTTGAACATTGGGACAGACTTATTTTCAAACATTTACCTAACGCTTGATTTGCATAAAAAATGAAACAGCTTAAAAGATTTGATGGGGAAAAAAACAGCAACCCTGTAGTACTCCCAAATTGTAATGGGGACAGTGGTCTCACATTCTGGTCAGATGATGTATATTATACAGAACAACTTACAAGGGCAATCAGAGCAAAGTGCATTGCAACACCAACATTATAGCCACTAAGTTTTAAGCATGTTAACCCATTATGGCCTGGACAACATCCCTAATCACATCCTTCAGAGCAGGTACAGATCAAGAGGGCGTGTCTACAGCCATATTCAATCTTTTTACTTCCCAGTCGATTGACCGCACCTATTTTAAAACTGTTCTAGTACCCAAACATGACAAGGTGACCGAAATAAAAGACTACCACCCAGTAGCACTAAATTCTGTCATCATGAAGTGCTTTCGGAGGCAGGTCCAGGGCCATATCTCCTCCATTCTACCTGCCAGCATGGACCCACTGCAAATTACATGCTGCCCCAAATGATGGCATCACCACTGCGCACACGCCTATCCCTCCTGGTTCAACATCATAGCTCCCTTAATGCTTGAACGCAACTGAAATACCTCAGGCTGGACTAATCTTGCGCAACTGGAACCTTGAGTTAGTGATAGGCCATCCCCCAGGTGGTAAAGGTGGGCAACAGCTCCCATGCTTAGCCCCTTTTGGTACTCCCTGTTCGCCCATTATCACTCAAACACAGTCCTGGAGGGTGCTAACGGAGTGATGAGACCATCTACAGGGAATAGGCCAGAGAACAGGGATGACAGGTAAACAATGCATCAATGCACCTCTACCTCAATGCATCTTTACCTCATCGCATCTTTACCTCAACGCATCTTTACCTCAACGCATCTCAACATCAACGCATCTCTACATCAACACATCTCTACCTCAATGCACCTCTACCTCAATGCACTTCTAGTTCAACTCATATATACCTCAACGCATCTCTACCTCAACACATCTCTAACTCAACACATCTCTACTTCAACGCACCTCTAGTTCAACACATCTCTACCCCAACGCATCTCTACCTCAACGCATCTCTACCTCAACGCATCTGTACCTCAACACATCTCTACCTCAACGCATCTCTACCTCAACGCACCTCTAGTTCAACGCATTCCTACATCAAGGCATCTCTACATCAATGCATCTCCACCTCAAGCACCTCTACCTCAATGCACCTCTAGTTCAACTCGTATATACCTCAACGCATCTCTACCTCGACAGATCTCTACCTCGACACATCTCTAACTCAACACATCTCTACCATAATGCATATTTACCTCAATGTATATCTACCTCAACAAACCTCTAGTTCAACGCATCTCTATATCAACCCATCTCTACCTCAACGCACCTCTACCTCAACGCACCTCTAGTTCAACGCATCTCTATATCAACACATCTCTACATCAACACATCTCTACATCAACACATCTCTACTTCAACGCACCTCTAGTTCAACACATCTCTACCCCAACGCATCTCTACCTCAACGCATCTCTACCTCAACGCATCTGTACCTCAACACATCTCTACCTCAACGCATCTCTACCTCAACGCACCTCTAGTTCAACGCATTCCTACATCAAGGCATCTCTACCTCAATGCATCTCCACCTTAACGTATCTCTACCTCAATGTAGCTCTACCTCAATTGTGGACATTTGAGCTATCCGAACAGACAACCAAATTATCAGTGTGGTCGCCTTAGAAAAATTCAACCAAGTAAATAATCCAACCACACCAACATCTTGGTTAAGAAGGCAAAACAGCCCGTCAAACTCGATCGGAAATCTGTTAAGTCCCAGAACACACAAAAATAATATTTCTGCAGCAATACAACTGGCATGGACACCGCCCACAGTCATATGGCTCTTCAGAGGGTAGTGAATTTGGACCAAAGCAACATCTGCGGCTTGCTCCCTGCAACGACAGTAATATCGAACGACAACAAATAAATACTCATGGTCCTCAAACCTTGTGAGAAGTGCTTTGCTTCTACCAGACTCATTTAGGATAGTTGCTATAAAGAAAGACAGACACAAACTGTCCCTGATTTTCTACTGAACTCTCACAAATTTAGACACGCATACACAATTATGTATTTGAGTAATACATCTTTAAAACTTTGATGCTGTACTGTAGTATAAGGCTGTGACTTTTTTCCCAGCACTTACACTCACATTGACACACACTTCAAACAGGCCTTAAATGACTTCACACAGAATTCATTTTCAATCGCTGACATTCACAGAGCCACAACATGGTACCCACACAATGAAGAGGGCTGGAGGTGAAATTATTTCATCATTCAAAGTGACAGGCTCTAATGAAAAGAGAGCCACTGATAAATCATTACAAAATCCAATGGCCCATCTGAACAACGCTGTGTTTGCCAGCCAGCCTCATCGTCACCAAGAATACACAGTATTTCCCTATTATGTCCTGATCCCTTCACAAAGTAAAAGTGCTCTATATTTGTACTTTACTGCGTTTCTAATTAATGGCCCAGAACCCAAGTACAGAAACCATGTCTGTCTTTTCAGGGACAGATCCGATGAGTACATCTGCTAGAAAAAGTCGATATTCATTAGGTATAGGTTAAACTCTCTGAACTTCATTATAAGTACTGCATTTTGCCAGAAAAATAGCCTACTCCAAGGCTCAGTGGAACATATTTTGGATGAAGAAAGGACAGGACAACACAAAATGTTCCAGTACCTATTTGCGACACATAAATGCTTTCCACAGGTGGGCCATAATAGACTAGCTAGATCTAATAGCTCCTAAGCCAGCTGCTACTCTTTGTCATGTCTGAATACCGATTGGTCATTAATCGTGCTGTAGAGGCTTCAGACGGAAACCCACTCACATCTGCATTCAGTACATCATGTGATAATGCCACATGGAACCCTGCATAAGCCCATTGATATTCAATGTAGTTGAGTTGTTTTTGCTGGCAGAACACATGTTTAATGAAATTCATATCTGCTTGCATGCCACTCAGGCACTGACCTTCTGTTACTAAACAAAAGGCTCTATGGACAACAGCTGTATGTTAGCTGGGCAGAATTTAATTCTACACACTTAACTGGCCCATGAGCATCTTCTTTGTTGGGGCAACTCCCCCACTATGTGAGGGTACAATTGAGGATGGGTCTCAGAAGTTTGCAGAAAAATGGTAATGGCAACTAAATGCAGTTGCAGAGATGATTAGGCCTCAGTTTGGTTTAGTCATTCATTTTGCCTTGGCTGAACTAAATGCTAGAGCTCGATTAATACTAGTGCTTTTCGCAAGACACCTGCCAACTCACTCCAGCCATCCCTGGGTGACGTGTCTGATGCCAGAACCTGGGGAAGGCTGGCATTGTTGGCAGATCACTGGCTGGAGATGTAGACTCTCAACCCACAACGGAAGGCAACGCCATCCCGGTCACTGTAGAGCAGGTACTATAGGGAAACCTGGGCCTGGCTCGTCAGCAGAGTTGTAATAATTACTGGGTTCTTTCTGGCATTGGCTGAGTTTACCATTTTTACGACAGTCCTAATTAAGATCAAATTGATCAGGAGAGTGAATTACTAACCAGTTATTAATATAATGAAAACTAATTAAAAAAACGATTAATTTCGGTCACTGGTTAGTTATGAACTCCCCTTACCTGGTCATTTAGGTTTTAATTAGGCACTTCCCAAAATGGGTGAACCCACCTGAGTACTTTTATTTTGTACTTTTTACAACTCTGTTCATCAGTGAGCCAGAGGAAAAGGGCAGACTATAACCTGGGGAAGACATCAGTTGGTTTTCAGGTTTGAGCTTTCAGGACCCCCAGGCCAGAGCAAGTCTCGAATGTCAGTCTGACGGAAAGTAAGTTTGGGGTGTAGCAAGATAGGACACATTGGACCTGGTAGAGCAACAAACATAAGGGCTACTAGTGCAGGAGTTCCTAAGGAGAATAATCTGCATTCTCTACCTGGGTCACCAGACAACACACTTGATAGGAGCTGTGCTTTGGAAAGATTCCAACTAGCAAATTTGTTGATGTGCAAACTGGACCTTTTCTCCTCAGCAGACTTACAAACGCCATCAAATCCAGATCATCCAGCAGATCCGTTTGTACAACTCGCATTCCAAACAATAAAGGATCTAGGGCTTTCCAGGTTACCACGACAACATGTTTTATTTCCTCTCTTCTTCAGCAATGTAGCCCGTTCATTATTCTCTTCACTTGACACACCAGCCGTTTCCAGGATTGTATCCACTCCTGCCATGTTTCCCACTCACACTTCAACCCTTTCTTCCCGGCCAAATTTGATCTCATCTGCAGTAAACAGCAAATACTCTGAAGCAGAGTGAAAAGCGTCAAAGTCCAAATGTCCATTCCAGCCCACTGAATGCGTAAAGTCGAGGGCCTCGGAAAAACAGATTAAATTATGTTTGTACATTTTTAAATGAAAGCATATGCTACGGCATTGTGTGGATGCAGCACTACAGTATGTTTTCCAGTAAGGAATGAACCGAACGATGCCAAAAGAGTACTCACATCTACAACAGAAACCTTGGTCACCGTCCAAACTTCGCATCGATCTCTGTTGAAGATTTGAAGCACTTGAGCTCCAGAGTTCACATTTGCATCCCAGCTCACTGATTGGTGGGGAAGGCTCTGTTTATATATTTCCACAGAGAAAGGAAACTGTATCCTCTGGAAGGTTTAACTTTTACTATTGTAATTTGGGAACACAACAAATTATGCCAAAATACGGGTGACAACAGAAAAAACAGTGGCAATTAATTTGCCAGACAATACAGTATGTTGTCTGAAACTATCTTCGGTTCTCCTATTACGAAATGAAAAATGTAATTATGTAAACAAGCTGCATGCTATGACCCAAGTAGGCTATAAATATAGAAAAGTAATTTGGTTACCATCAACGAGACATGTGGCGTTTTTAAGTAATTCTATATATCACGTTTAAGTACATTTATAGGACATGGTTTACATAATGTTTAATTAATAGCATATTTAGTAAATAAAATTTAGCTCCAGACCTAATAATTAACTGTAGTTCCATAACAATTCATGTGCCTTTTCCTTGAGCTACGAAATAATAACATTGATCAACTCTAGAAAGTTCCATTCCGCTGGAGAAAACATTTAACAACACTGAGGGTAGTTGATTTCTTTTTGTATTGATACTTCTCAAATAGCAGGCCTTTGACACTGTTAATTTTGGTTATTGACAATCCCTTTTAGTCTTCAACAGCACCCATATGTCAGATGTATAATTATTCGTAAAACACAGAAGAGTCTAGAGTCACTGTGATGAGTGGTGTCAGACAATTGGCTCCCATGTTAATATTTTACTTGGTTTGTGATGGTGGGCTGCATTTTCTCTCCATAATTAGGCCTACTCTACATGAGTGAACACTACTCTACATTTGTTTCATAAGGAAGCTTATGTCTTTGATTATGGATCAGCCATAAAGTGGGCTAGACGTTTGTGGTGTCCATAAGGCATACAAAGGCATCTAAAGCTGTAAAGATAATTCAATATTTAATGAAGGGTCACATGATTCTGAGGAAGCAGAAGATTCTAAATATTACCGATAGCAAGCAACTGATATCTAGAAATTTTATTAATAAAGCATGAGTCTCATTCCAAGTGAACAATTTGTCTGTTCTATTCATTCTGTTTGCAAATGGGTAACTGTTGAAAAACTGGGACCAGAGCATTGTTCTTCTTCAGATTGCTTTGCCTATGTGGTAAATGGTTTAAAGTTATATTACCGCCATCTAGTGTCCATAATAAATGACTGATACAAAAATTGGTTCATGGTAGGTGGAGCTAAGTCACTAAATGATCTGTGTGCATTCATTAAACAACGAATGAAGAAGACACTTGAATACAATGGCAGTTGCCTCGATGACACTCCCCATTTGCAATTTATTTTAATTATGGGACATACTGTACCAAAGGATGGGTTCTTTAAACTACTACATGGCCTCATCACAGCTGCGCCCCATTACCATTTACCATCGAGCCATGTCACTTAATCAAATGTTAAATCTCCAATCAGTATATAACACTGTCAACTCTGCAAACATAGTAAAGGTAGCATGCATGACACAGGTATACTAGCTTCTAAGAATAGTATATACTGCATTATATCAATATGTACATTGAAATCATACTGTATGCACCTTTTGATTCGCTGACAGTTCAATGACATTAATCGCAATCTATACCAAAGCAATTGGTTATCCATAAATTTACCCCGAAACGTTTGTCTGTAATGTGTTAAAGATGAATTTAGTTGTTTTTACAAGGTCTTTCCTATTTGGATTTAGAAGTGGAATCCATAGTCCTTGTTGTAACCAACACATCATTGTGAGTGGATGTATTAAATAAAACAAGGGTTTATTTCAAAAGGCCCAATGTATTTCTGTCCTCTGTGTATCGTAAAATATTGTGCTACCATTAAACTAAAACCATAGACCGACCTGGCAATCAAAGCATTCTTTGTCTCTGTGCTATTTTGTAGTCGGCGCACTTTGTACTTTTCCAAAATCAAGGGTGCTTTGCTTACAAGAACGGTATAAATTTTCCTATGGAACTCAGACCCCTCAAAAGATCACCGTAGGGCTAAGTTACCAAGCTGTTCTTATGGCGATACGTACAAAACCGTATTAAATCGTAAAAAAACAAAACATGCATGTGAATTTTCCAGAGGCAGGAAAACGTATGCCTTGTACATTTAAGAAACATAAATAAGTCAGTTTACCTTAACCTTACCCTAACCTTAACCCCACTAACCTAGTATATTGTCCCTGAACTAAACTTTCCCCAAGTACTTTAAATTGTAAACGATTGGTCTATTCTTGAAATGTTCCGGTAGAACGGAGATTCAATACGTAAGAAAACTCACATTTTGATTGGCCATATCGTAATTCTGCCTACGTAATGCTGCAAAATTACAATTATGTACGGTTACAAACGTCTTGTCATAAGAATGCGTTGAAGTTACAGTACTGGAGCTACTTTTGGTTAGAAAGAATTGCCGTAGGTCAGCGAGCTGGAGGTTGGAACATCAAGTCACATTTTTTAAACTGGCATGGAGGAGTGGAGTCAGAGGTAGGAGAGGGAGGAGAAAGAAAGAGGAAGAGCCAACACAGGGCCGTGCCTCTTGACGCCCACAATCCTTTGGTAAACAGAAAGCAGCCAGCCGAGGAAAGCGAGCCCCCTGAGAAATAAAGCAAATATTACAGAAGAAATGACTTATTTTATAGGGCCAGGTTTTATTAAATCAAACCTAATCATTGATGGATTCCGGGGAAGGCGAGTTCTTCACAGAAATGAAAATGAATGCAAACATCGAAGAGGAAAGAAAAACAGAAAATGCCACCTTACTGGAAATGACCGGGGCAATAAGGTACTTGACATCATTAGACGAGCGGAAAGAACACATTGTCAATACACGACAGGTCCGACATTAGCTATCAAGAAAGCCTGTGAAAAGACAAGGAGCATGGGGCGTGATGAGTGGAACTAATAGTCTCTATTGAACAGAGATAGTTAACCACAATCTGTTATCAACTACCTTCCACTGTGTACCAGTGTCCTGTAGGCCTCCTTCCATTTTTCCATCATATCTCCCTATAACTGAGTCACTCTGTATCTGAAGACAACCAAGAGATTTATAGACAGAGGTTGCACGCTGTGAAATCAATTCTTCACCCGCCACGTCTCGAGATCAGACGATACACTTCAAATGCTTCTGCGTTGACACCTTAAAAAAAACGAATCTGAGCCCACACTGAGAGAGTAATACTCTTCACTCCTCTGTCCATGACAAATTGATTGAGGCATATAATCAAAGAGTCTTCTTCTTCCCAGTAACAAAACACAAATAATGACACAGTAATTACATAATGAACCAATTTTCCAGGGCGGCTTGCAAGACAAGTGAAGCTTGAAGGACAGACGAAAGGTCTGTAAAATGTTGATAACAAATGATCTGTAAATGTCAGTGGTAATTGGCTTAGTGACAGAATGCCTTTACTGGCAAACTGGTCATCCATTGCCAGAGAGAGAGAGAGAGAGAGAGAGAGAGAGAGAGAGAGAGAGAGAGAGAGAGAGAGAGAGAGACGGCAGAGAAGAAAATGTTTATCACTGCATCAACTAGTACATCGAAGATATAGATTTTTCTGAGGGAGAAATGCTGCTGAGATTTAGGGTATACAATCATTAAACTTAATCAATGATCTCATTTGGAAATAAACCATGGCTTAATGACATTACATTTGGTGATGAAAAATGAAATGAAATCTTTCAAAATGCCATTCGAAAGCCAATAGAGTAAATATCTACCTCATACATTACAGAACTATGGAACTGGTTTAATTTCAGTTAGGGAATCATTTCACACAATGTATGAAATAACCCCAGTCTATCTTGAGTGCAGTCATGTCAAAATGTGTTGCATTGGGGAGGCGGACCCCAGGACTGCAAAGAGCACTGGGCAAAAATGTCCGTGGCACAAATGAAGTGTGTTTCTTTTAAAAGCGTTCTCAGGTGGCTTGTGCTGGTTGGAATTTGGTGGGGGAGGAGGGTAGGAGGGAGCCCCTCTCCCTTTTATCTTCCCCCGTTCCGTCCCAATTCTCGGCCACGGTCGCGTGCCGTGAGAGGATCACCTCTGGTTGCGTGATGTTTGAGTAAATATTATCAGTAATTTATGTGAGTTTGCCTGGTTGAATCAGGCACTTAGACCACTGGCTCTACAGCAGAGTTCTCACCTCCATGTAGATCAGCATTACCGATACGCTCACTGCATCTGACACGAGCTGGCATGGCTGGACACTTTAGCTGATATTAGGTACAGTCAGCGCATACTAATCCAGATGTCCTGTACATCTGAGCCTGTGGAGGACCATACATACATACATACATACAATACTGTTGGTATAACATGGCTACAATGCTATATGGTCAAAGGTACTGTATGTGGACACCTGACCATCACACCCAAATGAGCTGGTTGGATATTCCATTCCAAATCCATGGGCGTTAATATGGGCTCATAGGACTTTTAGTTATTGAAAAGTGTTCTCAGGGCAGATCTTGGAGGCAGACATTATATGATTGGTTGATTCAAAGCAGAGGGCGGACCTCACATTAAGTTTACTTTTGATTGATAATTATGATTTATTTATATATATAGTACAGAATTACATTTTATCACTCCAGTGTGGTTAAGGTTAGGGTCAAGGTTAGGTTTACGGTTAGATATGATTAGAAACTGTTCATGAGT
>JACXGM010000108.1:35636-55792 GCA_016801145.1 Umbra pygmaea
TGTGGATGAGTGAATGTAACAGGGGAGGCGTTGTGGATGAGTGAATGTAACAGGTTATGACAGCTTCATCAGAGATTCTGTGAGGTTAGAGTGCTGCCCTCTTCAGAGCAAAAGAGACAAACATCTCTGTCTCTTCTCTCTCTCTCCAGCCCTGAATTACACAAAGTACTTAAGGATTTATTTACAAAAACTGTCAGGCTGCACTCATGTATTATTCAATTTCTGATACGCAGCATTCTCTGTAGACAAGACTTCCTGATGGAACAGAAAATAAATCAATTAGTTTATCATGTCCAGAAATATTTGGCCCTATCCAGTAAAACCTCATGTAAAGTGATCGGCCCATCAGCTGCTGAGGCCTCTGAAATGGCGTCTGTCACACAGGTCTGGAAGCAGGAGATGGTGTTTCTGTGGTTATCTGACACCATGTTGCTCAGATTCATATCTCTCAGACAGCACTGTTTTTTATTCCTTCTGTGTCCTCAGAAAGACAGGTGAACAAAGAAAGTTATCTTTGCCTTTTTCTTTCCCTTTTTTGTCATTCAAGCTTTGAAGGTCGGATTAGGTCCTTCTTCATTTAATTTCTTTGACATCGACCACCAATTACTCTATTGAGGCTGAAACGTTTCACGGTTGTCGTGAGATAATGATAATTTTTTCCCTGTTGACATACTGTGGAGCAACAGTGTAAGATCTCATTTAATGTTGGATACACGACTGAGCACCTTCGGCTGCTACTGAGGACATTGAAGTTTAGCTCATAAAAGTGAAAAACAGCCACATACGGTACATCCTGGCTTCTAAACCTATGGTTCTTTCGAATATGATTTCATAGAGTAGATTTCATCTTCATACCATTTTGGTTGCAGATAGAAGAATGTTATTTATATTGTATACATGTAGCAAATTAAATTTATATTATTTTTAATAATAACTTGCCATTTTCTGTTATGGGAAATCTCTTTGGGTTGTTCCTGGTGAGTAGCAGTATGCCAGATGTTCCGTAAGCTTACATTTCTGAGGTCATCATGCTTTCTGTGTGGTTTCTGATGTTAGCTGGAGATCCCCTTTGTGTGTCTGTATTTGTTTTACTCGTGAGGACTATTGGGTTAGAGTGAGGATCATTATGTGAACATACAATGATTTTACCACCAGGAGGCTTTGCAACTCTTTTAAGTCTCCATTTTGCCCGTCCCCTGGGCAGCATGTGGCCTAGAGAAGGTCTTTGGCCTGGCTACATAGCTCCAAATTGGGCCCGTGCTGAGTTATTATGAAACACAGTCATGCTAGGTAGGAAAATCAAACCTTCTTTGAACTAATTCTTTGATGGATTTGCTCAGCGGGGGGGGGTAGTATTTTTCTGAGTTAGTCGGGCTGGAGAAAGACCCATCTTATGTGCTAATTACAGACAATGCCTTTCCATACAGGAGAGGAAATTGACAGAATGAAACAAGCCCAGTGTGAAGAGGTGTCAGAAATAAATAAAAAAATGTCAAAAATTCAATGACTGGCAGCTGTTTGATACAGGGAATTCCATTAAACGATGTCGACACCGTGAAAGAATTGACAAACTCAGCCGCGTATCTTCTCAAACGTAGTTTGCCGTGCAAGCGGACTACTATTTTATTCCACATCCATCGTGAAGATCTTGTTACTGGCTTTGATTGGGTTAAAACCTGTCCGCATGCTAGAGAGAGATGAAATACTTTATTAGTCAGTACACTGTGGAAACGGGTCTTCTGCTTTAACCCAACCCCTTCAGTATACGCACAGTCAAGCTTCAGGTTGCTGAAACAAGGGGCAGTTGCATTTCAGAGGTCAGTAAGCATTTTATGGGGTTAAGATTCCTGCTCAACCAAACATTGGCAGTGGATGGCAACTGGGTTAGTGATGCCAACAGACCTATGGTACGCCAGATAAAAAATATTCACCCCATCAGCAAAGGGACTCAAACTGGCAATCCCTTTGGGTTGCTGGCTCATTTAACCTCGAGGCTTCGGGAGGATGATCACCGTTTTTTCTTCATTACCCAACACAGCATGCTTTTGAGTCTTGTCACCAAAGTTGACTGGTTTCTCCTATTTTCCTGCCCTGTCACCCATTAGGACTTCTCATTAACAGTCTGTTAGCCATACCCGGCTAGTGAACGAGGTGTCCATACCCACCTGTTTGTCTGGACTGGCATGTCCACAGCAACAATGGTCCCCATTGAGCAGAGAGACATATCCTGGCTTACAGCACTTAACAGCCTGATTGATTGTGTTATTTTGTTGCCTAGCCCGAGCCTGTCTTTTCAGTAACACAGCATGGTCTCTGGACAATTAACAGGCTGCTCTACCGAGAATAAGCACAGACAAAAATTGCCATCACGCCTCAGTGATCCATCGACCCGAGTCACGTTTATGAGAGCGGCGCCGAGGTGGAATAGTGACCTGGCATGGCTTCAATGTTTTGTTTTTCTCGGACCTGCCGTGCCCTTCGAGGCATCATCTGAAGATTCCTGCAGATCTACAGTAATTGCTTCTGGGATGGTTTCCGCCGTTAGCCATCTTCAGGGGGGATTTGTGTGACATCCAGGTTATTGATCAGTAAATTTAACACTGCCTGTTTGACCAGGGGCTCCACATGAGAGTCAGTAGCACAGGGCAACATCCTCCTCCTCACCCAGCTGTAATGGCAACCTGTGTGGAGAGTAATGATGTGATGCTGCTGCTAATTCTGGCTCCCCTCTTCCCATAGGCCGACATGCAATACTGTCTACTTTCTTCTCTATTCATCTCTTCTCTCACTTTCATTCAACATACACATGCTTGTTGTATGCAGAGCCGGTCCTGACCTTCCTGGGGCCCTAGGCGAAATCCTGCTAAGGGCCCCTCCTACCTGACCCGTGAGCCATGTAAACCATTTGCCATTGCCAGTCACACCTGAAACCCCAGTGCTCCCATGACAATTATCCCTCCTTTAAAACAGTCCTACACTATTATTCTAATTATTTTGGGGGACTTTCACTACTGCGGGGCCCTAGGCAACTGCTTAGTTCACCTGTAGGACGGGCCGGCCCTGGTTGTATAGTACCACTGAGGGCAAGCAACTACCGTATGATATAGAGAAATTCACTCATAAAGACCATGATACATTTTAAGTGAACTTCCCTATTGAAATGAACATGTTATATTAAAGGACAAGGCTAGTTTGCACACTGTTTTACTCCCTCAGGTCCTTCATAGTGGATAAACTCTGTAGTAACCAAACGGGATAAAACCAACCAGGAACAAGCCACAGCAAACTCATCTTTAGTGTGCCGGTAATAGATTACCAAATTGACCAATTATGTATGTTTTCTACTCTGTGGTATTCAGCTAAATATGTTTCCAGGTAGAGTTCTAGCAATTAAGGAAGTCACACAGAGAGAGTCGTTTAAAAATAGATTGTCTCCCTTCGTCTGCATCTACACTCTAAAGCTATTTGTCAGTTTAAACACCTTGGCTGCGACAAACTCTTACATCTTGCCACCAATTTCATGCCATCCGCTTCGACTACATTTTCAGACTATTACAATCGGCTATGCACTCACAGGTAGATTTCGCTGTTGTTATCAGCATACAATATGTACATTTAGGTAATTTAGCAGTCTCTGTTATCCAAAGTGAGCGCATACGGCGCAATTCTTTGACATTATTTTCCACCTCTAGAACATCAGATGATGATGAGGACTCCCTGGAAGTGTTGTGCTGTAAGTGAAGCCTCCTGTGTAATCACACTGACTGCTACGGTCACAGCTCTCTCTTTCTAATTGTGTGATGTCATGAATAATAGAGGAACAGCAACACAACGGAGACACAGGAGTCCCCGTTGTTCAGCTCAGTTGAAAAGCACATACCAGTTTTCCTTACTCAAACATGTTCTGAGGTCAGAAACATTGTGATTGGTTCATTCGAAATCCCCAATCAAAATGGAGAAAAGGCAGGAGTTCAGGAACCTTGTAAACTGGACTTTTGGTTATAGTTCCTGACTAGAAGGTAATATGTTGCTAGATCAAATCTAGCTGGCAAGGGGAAGATATTACATTTTTATAAAATTACCTAAACAAGTACACTGTAAATCCAAACAGTAAGCAGAACTTAAAATAATTAAGTAAACTGATTGCCTCAAATTTTTTGAGTACACATAATTAACAGTCACTGTTTTGCAATCGTTTAACCGTTTTGACACATTTCCAAACTAAATGAACACAAAAGAGACTCCAAAAAACATTACGATTATTTTCAGATGGTTAAACAGATGGCAAAACAGTGACCGTTAATTATCCTGTATTAACTCAAAAATTGTGAGGCAATCAGTTTCCTCATTTTTTTTAGTTCTGCTTACTGTTTGGATTTACAGTGTATAGCTAGCTGCATATTAACTGCCTATTTTAGGGATAGGGTTAGGTTAAGGTTAGGGTTAGGTCAAGTCAATTTATTTATAAAGCACATTTAAAAATAACCAAAGTTAATCAAAGTATTGTACAGAGATATAAAAGTATGATAACAAAACATGGAAAGTTAGCACAAACAGAACATTTTAACACAAGTGTCTCTAGGCCAATTTAGAAAGCCATGGAAAAATATATGTTTTAAGACAAGATTTAAATACAGTAATAGTGGGGGAAGACCTAATTGTAAGTGGAAGTTTATTCCATAGCCTGGGGCCCACAACCGAAAAAGCATGATCACCCTTTGATTTTAAACGAGACAAAGGAATATTTAAAAGAAGCTGATCAGATGATCTCAGAGACCTAGAAGGATGATACAATTTAAGTAGGTCAGAAATATACAGAGGAGCCAAACCATGTAAAGCCTTAAAAACAAGTAACAAAATCTTAAAATCAAATCTATACTAGTAACCAATGGAGAGAGGCCAGTATCGATTAGGTTATGGTTAAGGTTGGAATTCAGGATAGTGCATCTGAATTCATGCATCCTTTGTGTTTTGATTGGATATTCGCCTGAACCAATCATAATCTTTTTACCCTCAAAACATGTTTGAGTAAGGAAACCTGGTATGTGTATTCAAGTAGGTCTCTGCATTTAGCCGACAGACAAGCAATCTTAAAACAGGAATACTCATCTAGTTGGTATTCATTAATTGGTCCTGAGACAGTTTAAATCCAGTAGAGAGGACCAATGTTGATAAAAGTCATCAAATCGTTTTGAGGGTCTGTCTAGTGATGAGGTGAGAGTCTACTAAAAGGTCATCACATCTAGAAGGTGTGTGGGTGGGGGGTTGACCCCGGTCCTATATCTATCGACCAGGATCCTGTTTCGCCCTCCGCCCACGTTTAACCTTGGCGAACTTGGACAGCGGACGATGCGCGGTAGAGCCCCTGGGCGAGCTGCAGAGCTGCCGTTTTGATCCAGTGTCATCCCTTCTCCATTATTCAACAGTCATTGCCTGTGGAAGAATTGTGTACAGCCATCAATAGCCCCAGGTAAACAACCAAAACATATCACACCAATGACCCGTGTTGCCCTTGCACGAACCATAGCTAGATATCAATATGTTTAAGAAACAAACTGTCTGCTAAAACATGTCTGTTTACTTTATTCGGTGTCAGATAAATACAGAGTTGTGTTGATATGTGGGGTTTCTTCCAATTTGCCCCAGAGCCAATAGAGTTTATTCAGAGACCCAGCATCTTCTCATGCTCACTTCTTTGCCTCTCTCACGTTGATAATGAGCCTGTAGCGAGTGTCATTAACATGGGATGTGGCAGGTTTTAAAACAGCATTGTGTCGACATGTCTTAAGTAGGCGGAAGCCCCGACATCTCTGGTGATAGATCCCCTGTTCACTGTTTGACACTGGACTGACATAACGCACATTACCCCTCTCTCTTCTTCCCCCTTCCTCACTCTCTGTCTGTCTGTCTGTCTGTCTGTCTGTCTGTCTGTCTGTCTGTCTGTCTGTCTGTCTGTCTGTCTGTCTGTCTGTCTGTCTGTCTGTCTACATACTGTAGATATGATTTGAGTGTGAGTACAGTGAAACTGTGTCAATGCCATCTCTTCATTAGAGATCATCTCACATACAGTGTTAATCGTTGGGGAGACAGTGCCGACGTATTCACACAGAGAGCCACCATATTCAGTCGCTCTATGGTGAATGTACAGGTCATTAAGCAGATGGGTTCAAGAGAGAAGCCACACAGCCTCGAACGCTGTCCTCATTGTGCGCTCTGCTAGTATATCAACACAATAAGCACTTGACACTGGGTGTTGCGGTGCAGTTCTAATACAGGGCCTGCTGTATCGTGCTGTGAAAGTGTACCAGCGTGATTTACTGTTCTTGTATTTTCAATGAATTTTGCATGGCTGGGCTACTGTAATTGGTTATATACACTGACACTTATCAAAGGGAATTTGCTTCTTTTGTGGCTGTCTCTTTTTTGTTTGAAAACAGTTTGCAGACCGCCATTTTCTTTTTCAATTATACAGTGGCAGTGTGACACAATAGGCTTACAAATGTTAAAACTGTTGCATTTTCACTTCGTAAAAATGTTACGGGAGATAAAACGGAACTGATTTATGGTGGATGAATGTACTGATGTACTGATTGAGAGAGAATGTCAAGGGTTTGAGAGACAGGCAGCGTGAGGGAGGTGGCTACCCCTACCCAAACCATCTCGCTCCTCTGCCGCAACCCAGCTCACAAAACACAAAATGCTGGGTAATTGAGTTAGGAATGGTAATGAGACAATGATCAAGTTTGAGGGATAATTTCCCTTCCCTGACTTAATGCAATCAAAAATATGCTGCAAGCCTTTTATTAACTGTAAACAGCACTTAATGTTCAGCGGATAAAACATTCACCGGATGCACAAGTATCCTCATTGAATTATTCAGTGTGTGTGTGTTTTAAGACCTTAGGACATACATGAAAAAGCTGTATAGCTGTAGTGCACACGTTTTATTTAAATGCATATGGTTATTTATGTAGACTTTTAAAAATCATTGCATTTTGCCATTTAAATAAGTGTATATAAATAAGAAAATGTATGCTAAAGTTTTACTGTCTGCATGTCCTCTCCTAGATAAACTTTGCACCATGTCTCGTGTTAACGGAAATGCTAGTTGCCTAGAGATGTATGCTGCAAGCCTACAACATAATTTTTCATAAACATTAATTTAGTTCCTCTATCATTTTAGTAGGTCTTTCCAAATTAGCAAATCTAACAGTGCTGGGTCTGTCTGGATTGTACATTTTTGTGATGATGAAACCTCTTAATCATTACAAAGCATGAATACTAAATGGCAAATCACTTTGATCTTACTTTTATTTGCAACAGATTATTTGCATTAAACATGTATGGGTAATTCCATGTTACACATAACAGTGTAACCGGTTAGGGATCAGGCCCTACTTTTACAGCTATAAATGTTTGACAAACAAAAACATTGATTGCCATATGAAAGCATGCATGTTAATGCACAGAAATACTTTTAACAATTTAATCATAAAATCTAAGATTTTACTTGATGAGATGTAACAAAATGGTGTTAAGATCACATTTAGATTTTGTGACGTTTTCCAAAAGTCTGTGAAATATCTACTGTGAATATATAATTACAGATGTCTGCAGAAAGAATGGGCTGTTAGCTATGAGTGGCAAAAGCTTTATATTTTGGATATTCAGTACATTGAATTAAGTGATTTAACACCAATAACAGTATGACAGTTACAGAATGGCCCTGGTCTGTACCATACAGACATTTATAATTATTGGATATGAGCTGTGTTCATTGAGAGCTATCCTGAGTAGAGGCATATGCAGAAAGAAATATGAAATATCCATGGCTGGGTTCTATTTATCAAATTGGCTATTATTCTAACACAAGGGAGAAAGACAGACAGAGATAATGTGTTTCATTAGAAGAAAGAGGTAGGGGATGTTGACTGTTTCACAGTTTCATTGTTTCTTTACAAAACTTGTGTTGCCTTCATATCACCATTACCATTTCATCATCAATTGTTGTAGTGTGTTTGAGCTTGACTATGGCTTCTCCGACTTTACCCAGACCTTCTGCACGAGGCAGCGCATATTGGAATAGTGCAGCCTGGGATTTGGGATAGAAAAGTCAGATCAATTACCTTGCCACATCGCTCTCCAGCGAAAGTTTGTGTTCAGATCGGATGCCTGTTAAATCATGGAAGTAGAGTTAAATGTACTTTATTCGTCACATACACATACATGTAGCAAAATTAATTCTCTGCATTTAACACATCCCTCAAGGGAGCAGTTTGTGAGCATAATCATCCCACACATGAGCTGACTAAATGCTTCCGAATTGGATGACCAGTGTTAAAATATTGGCTGGCTTGGCGACATGTGGTTGGATTAACCATGTGAGCGCACTTCACCATCCCGCATCTGGTGTGTGTGTGTGTGGGGGGGTGCTAATTTAAGCTACCAATAACAATTTGTCCAATCAACCTACAGTACCTAAACGTAAAGTTAAATCTAAACAATGCTGTTAATAGGTGATAGGTTATACAACACTGGTTAACAATAGCACAACAGCAGAACATGCTTTAACCAGTGTATTAGTAAGAATGGCAGCTTTAGCTACCTAGCAATAATGTTTTGACTTCAATGTGAGTGATATGATACCGAAATATGTGTATGTATCACAAGGAGTTGCTGGAGAGCGACGTGGAAGGATAGATACTCTGACTTACATGTATCTAACTAAAATCCTGGGCAGCGCGGTGACAATATTGCGCTACAGTGTATTTGTATTGACTTTCGTATTTTAGGGTGCCTGTTAAGATCTGGCTAGGGACAACAGATGGAAACTAGCACTTGTTACTAACTCTGGCTTGTTTACAGCAAGTAATTTGTCTGTTGATCAATGAGCATTGTCCCTATCAAATAAAATAAAATAAAATAAATAAAAAAACATGACCATCGTACAATAACCTGCAATGCAGCGACTTCCCCCGCTATGCCACATGGACCCATGATACCAAAATCATTTTCTACCACTATTGGATTTATGGCTGATTAAGGTCAGTCCTGTTACTTTATTTCTCATGAAATACCTTTTAGGACACAGCCTTGGAACAACTTAGGACTGTGCTATGCACAGATAAAATGAAGTTTAGGGACATGGATAATAGACTAGTAAAACCTTACAATATACTCACCCAAAGCTTAGACAATTACAACACAGTGGAATGACACAAAAAAGTTTTGTAGAGAATTTCTCAATTGGTAAAACACTGGCTCAAATACTGTCCAAAAATATATTTTCTTTCTATAAAACTCTTGAGTATAGAGGAATGATAAATTATTCTGGATTCCTTTGCAACAGACAGAGAAAATGTTGTCTTACAGTTGGTTGTAGCTGATCGAACTTCGGCTATAGACTAGCTGTTGATAGTGCCTCTCTGAGCCACTGAACATTTAGCCTGTACCTTCAAACATTGTAAACTTGTACTTTCGTTTGTAGCTACTCGTATTTTTGTCGGCTCGAGAGTAAATGGGCACCTGCAGTACAGTAGTGTTTTTTTATTCCCCTCAAGATGGGAAAACATTTTGTTACAGGAAATCAAAGTTCTAAAACACGTTCACAATGTTCCATATTGGACAACCACACCTAGCGACCTAGTTGTGGATGAATGTCTAGCGCAGAACTGCCCTACCATGTTCCTGGAGCTCTACTTCCTGTATCCTGTAGGTTCTCTCCAACCCTCATTGGGGGCAACCTATTTTTGCTTTAATTTAGCTAATTGTTAGAATCAGGCATGCAGTTGAATACAACTTATAGGATGGTAAATAACCCGGAACGGAGTTGGACAGCCCTGGTGTAGCGACTAGCGTTAGTCTTTTTGCAAACAACAGAGATCAGAATTCTACAATCTGATTTTATCTCTATGCAAGCTAGTTTTCTAATCCTGCAGCGAATATCGGTGGGTGCTATTAGTTCACCTAATGTTTTGATGTCACTTCCTTCTTGAGTCCATCCTGCTGCTAACACAGTGCCGGCTTCTCACTTCCTCGCTCTGGTCCAACCGTTTAATGGTAAGAAAAAGCTGTCCTCTCATCCTCTGTCACCTGCCTTTCACTCCCACACGTTTTGCTGACTGAAGGACAAGAAGGAGAATGTTGCAGGGAGTGGTTGGAGAGCGCCAGATGTTTGTGGGCGAGGGAACGAGAGAGTTCAGGCTCGAACCGAAAATGATGTGCAAAGTGGTGTCATACCTCTCCCCGAAGACTTTATGATTCATTACCTGAAATGCCCAAAACGACAGGGGCATTAAGCACACATCATCCAGTTGTTTAATTACTCTCGTGGGTTGGTGAAGTAACCCATCCCATCAACAGAGTCATAACGGAGCATGTTTCATATAGACATACCGCTTGCGTTTTGCAGATTCAAGAGGTGTAAATATAAACAGTAGGCATCTGTCTATGATATTGACATGGGATAGTTTTGACAGCCTTTGAATATGTAAATCAGTGGCACTGTCTTTGATATTGACATGGGATAGTCTTGACAGCCTTTGAATATGTAAATCAGTGGCAGGAGACCCCATATTAAGCAGGTTGGAGTTTTAGTTATTGAAATATGTTCTCAGGGCAGCATTGCATCTTATTGGTTCTCTCAGCCATCCAATCAGTGACAGCGGGAGCAGGGGCTTGGATTGTTTAAATTTTTTCTCAGTACTCATAAACATAATTTTCTCAGTTTTAATCATATCTAACCATAAACCTAACCTTAACCACACTGGAGGGGTAAAATGTAATCATATGCTATATACACACACCTACAGGATTATTAGGAACACCATACTAATACTGTGTTTTACCCCCTTTCGCCTTTAGAACTGCCTTAATTCTACGTGGCATTGATTCAACAAGGTGCTGAAAGCATTCTTTAGAAATGTCGGCCCATATTGATAGGATAGCATCTTGCAGTTGATGGAGATTCGTGGGATGCACATCCAGGGCATGAAGCTCCCGTTCCACCACATCCCAAAGATGCTCTATTGGGTTGAGATCTGGTGACTGTGGGGGCCATTTTAGTAGAGTGAACTCATTGTCATGTTCAAAAAACCAATTTGAAATGATTCAAGCTTTGTGACATGGTGCATTATCTTGCTGGAAGTAGCCATCAGAGGATGGGTACATGGTGGCCATAAAGGGATGGACATGGTCAGAAACAATGCTCAGGTAGGCTGGCATTTAAACGATGCCCAGTTGGCACTAAGGGGCCTAAAGTGTGGCAAGAAAACATCCCCCACACCATTACACCACCACCACCAGCCTGCACAGTGGTAACAAGGCATGATGGATCCATGACCTCATTCTGTTTACGCCAAATTCTGACTCTACCATCTGAATGTCTCAATAGAAATCGAGACTCATCAGACCAGGCAACATTTTTCCAGTCTTCAACTGTACAATTTTGGTGAGCTCTTGCAAATGGTAGCCTCTTTTTCCTATTTATAGTGGAGATGAGTGGTACTGATAAATGGTGAATTTCAGGCTTGGTAAGATCTTTGTTGAAATGATGGTTTCAGGAGTCAGGTTGCGGTTGATAAATAGAATGCTTTTATAAAGTACTTCTCGTTATGGAAACAGGGTCATCATAACAAGGCATCAAGACGTGTTCTTGGAAAATCCCCTGAATGATCATATGGGACTGAGTTACATAGCCCTAGCATTGTTGTTCGCAAACCTTCTAGAAGGTTCTCCTCAACTCGTGACTGTCTCATGTGAAAACATGTGCTGGTCACCTCAACCTCTGCCTACGTAGGTTCACTATCTTAGTGTCCAGGCCACTGCTCCTAACCTTGAGTGTCTGAACATATATGTTTCCATACTACGAAGTGTACTCGTTTCTAGCTGTTATCCGAATAACTCAGTAACCCTTATCTGTCTAATGTCCTGTCAGTAAAATGTCCTTTTCTATTTGTCTGAATGGCACCTCCATGTATTAGACCTGTGATGGAATTACAGTCTAACCTACAATAGATCATATAGTTATAAGCAGTCTAATATATAACAGAGTTATAAGCTATAAGTCCTAAGCCATAAGCTAATGCTTATTCTGATGTTATAATATAAGAACTGTAAAGGTCCTCTCTCTGTCCTACGTCATCCTTGGCCTTGCTTCCTTGTCAACTCTCCTAAAGGAAAGTCTTATCTGGCTTGACCCTGAATCTTCTCCCTGTCTGTCTTACATGTCCTAGAATCTTCCTACAGGCCCCAACTTATAGCTATACGACTCTCTCATCTTGTAATACCATTCTAAACTGTTCAAACTGTATTTAAACATGATTATATAGAATATACTTCTCAACAGTACCCAGTGGGGTCTTCTGCTGTTGTAGCCCATCCGCCTCAAGGTTGTGCATGTTGTGGCTTCACAAATGCTTTGCTGCATACCTCGGTTGTAACGAGTGGTGATTTCAGTCAAAGTTGCTCTTCTATCAGCTTGAAGCAGTCGGCCCATTCTCCTCTGACCTCAAGCATCAACAAGGCATTTTCGCCCAAAGGACTGGCGCATACTGGATGTTTTTCCTTTTTCACACCATTCTTTGTAAACCCTAGAAATGGTTGTGCGTGAAAATCCCAGGAACTGAGCAGATTGTGAAATACTCAGACCAGCCCGTCTGGCACCAACAACCATGCCACGCTCAAAATAGCTTAAATCACCTTTCTTTCCCATTCTGACATTAAGTTTGGAGGTCAGGAGATTGTCTTGACCAGGACCACACCCCTAAATGCATTGAAGCAACTGCCATGTTATTGGTGAGGAGATCATTGCATTAATGAGAAATTTAACGGGTGTTCCTAATAATCCTTTAGGTGAGTGTGTGTATATATATATATAAATCGTAATTATCAATCAAAAGTAAACTTAATGTGAGGTCTGCCCTCTGTTTTGAATCAACCAATCGTATAATTTCTGCCTCCAAGGCAGATCTGCCCTGAGAATATTTTTCAATAACTAGAAGTCCTATAAGCGTTACATTCACTCATCCACAACGTCTCTCCTGTTACATTCATTCAGCCAAACATAATAGCTCCAGGAGACAAAACCAAATATTTCTATTAATCTCTTTAGATAGGCAAGGGTTGCCCTAAAACAAAGATTATCAAACACAAATTAATGCCTGCACTCACAGAACAGAATCAGACACACACACACACACACACAAACACACACACATACACACACAAACACATGGACACACAGAATAATAGCTTCAGGTTAAGATACATTATTTGTCCAGGAACCATCCACCCTCGAATAAAAACAAGGTCCTTATTAGCTGAGAGTAATGTTCTTGTTTGAGTAAAATGACACCAGGGTAGAATTGCCTCTGCTTTCCCATGCAATTGTTGATCTTGTACCAGACATTCCTTGGCCATCAGTAGCAGTCCACTCCTCAGTACTGTTCACTTATTAGGCAACACATTTGAAAAGGTCATTTGCTGTGCCTGGTGCTTAGGGTCCCTCCTCAACACTACAAATTAAATGGAATGTAACGCTGGAGACCATTCAAGGAAAATTGGGCCTAGATTAGACTGTAACACAGGTGTTAGAGAGTGGCAGAGCTTTTTCTAAACTAGACATCTATATATTTTCCTATACTCTATGAACCAGTGCTATGTTCTGTGCAACTGAATACAGGACTTCCTTTCAGGGGGCATCCAAGTGGTAAAGATGGGAAACAATACCTCTGACATACTGACCCTGAACACGGCGGGGGCAACACGGATGTGTATTCAGCCCTCGTGTGGCGAGCTGTCATTTGCCCCAGTACTTTTTTTCTAAGTGGTGTGGCGCTGCCCAATCACTTTCAATGCAGCCCAGTATCGAATGCACATATTCTGTTTAATAATAACAACGTATAAAAATGTTTTGCGATGGTAAAAGATGGCATACATTTCTCAACATTGAATGTGTTCATATAGTGCCTCTCACTTTCAACCCATTTAGTCTGTTGAATATAACCCTTTTCATGAAGACCCGTGCTGAACTCAAATGCTGACTGTGACAGGAGAATGCACCTGTCAGTCACAATGGTTTCCTTAGCTACAGTCAAAACATCCATAGCCAGAAGTGACAAGCCTGCTTGAGATTGTGAGAGCGCAAATCTGTTTTAAATTAATTTATGTCAAATCAGTTGTACAGTTGTACAATCACACTATAAAGAATATAGCAAATTAAATTACTAACTTTTCCATTTAGCTGCCTTTATTTGTAGCTACTGTATAGTATGCTAACTAGCATGCTAGTAAGCTAGCTTAGGCTATATTAATTACAGTAGCTCAGTTGATTCGATCATGGATCCAGCTAACACAGATAATATTTCAAACTCAATGAATACATTTGTTTGGTACAGGAAAAAGAGTACAGATGAAACAGTCTGCTGCTGCTAAGGCAATCAAGGGGATTAAGAAGGTACCTGCTGAAAAGGTTAGCTGGTCAGTTTTTTAAGTCAGGACTGAAGTTTATATTCATAAGACATTTAAACCTACAAATTCCACCACACAGAGCAGTCTACGTAGACAATATAAATACTTTTATCCAACCAGATCAGAGAGATGTCAGCTAATTCACTAAGATATTAATTGCAGCAAAAAACCTGCCCATCATAAACCAAGATAGTCATCATGGTGACTTTCTTCAGTATCGTATAGTGACATCTACCGGCACAAAAAAGGCAAGGGAAGTTACAATAAGAATGTAATACATTAAAGGTACAATATGTAGTTTTCCAAAACAATAACAAAACACATATTGTTTTTTGTTATTAAAAAACATCACTATACCTATATTATATATATTTCTTAGTTGTGTACTTACATTATCCTAAATGTTTCCACCAACTTTCAAACCCAGAGAAAATTGTAATATAATTAGAAGACACGGGAGGTTTCATTTTGTCTTCCGTCAATGGCCTCATATAACCTTTGACTGCTCTAATTATTCTAAGTAGGGATGGGCCGATACCGATACCAGTACTTGGTATCGGGCCCGATACTGGGCATAAGTACTCGTACTTGTACTTGTGAAAATAGCCCGATACTCCAAGCCGATACTTCCTCCACATTTAAGAGCGTTATGCTGCGCAACGCTTTACAGCCCTGTGCATATATTTCATATTGATGATAACGACAGTCTACTTCGTCATTCAGAGACCATGCTTATAAAGCTGTAAAACTATTTATTGCTATTTAAAAAAGAAAGAAAAGCGATTTAATTGTGCCTAAAATGCATAATCATTCCAAAGACCAAGCCACGCATTTGCTATTGAAAAAAACATTTTCCTTAGCAGTTATCCAGTAGAGTTCAAATGGCGAAATACGAAATCGTTTTTCTCATTGCTATTTTCATGTAGCCTAATATTTGTAAAATTATAGGTAAAAATATTGGAATCCTCAAGGAAATGCGCACATTTAAGTACAGGAACGAACAAAGGATGCAAGTTATTATGTTATTTGGTGCATACTATAACTGTAGCAAACGGCATGAGGAACGCCCCCAGAGCTCTGAAAGCCACCTTCAGCGAGGAAAGACATCGGTAGTTTGCAAAACTTCTGGGTGAACAAGATAGTGGTATTTCTGAGTTCTGACATACTAACGTTAAGAAATATAACTTAAAGGAAATGTGATGTAGCCTATTTAATTTTGTTGAATACATTACAGTGATAGTATACAGCTATAGCTAATTGTGTAGGCTACCGATTATAATAAAACAATCAAATACCTTAACAGAATAATATATGATTAGGTAAGTATCCCTGTTTTGTAAAAAGTCACTTCAAACAGACATTCTCATCTTACATAAAACGTCTGCAATGCTTAGGGCAAATTCTAACACAAATGGCTATTGCGTTTGCATTTACAAATGTGTTTCTCTCACTTTAGCTAATTAGGGAAGGAGACTTAAACCATTGACATCTGTAATAAATATTACACATTTACCTGCAATGTAAACGATGTTCTTCTGGATATGTAGGAATATTTACTTTTCTATATTTGAATTGGCTGATCAACATCTAAGAAATAGCAGATTTTAGCTTTATAAATGTGACATTTGGCATTGTTCTTAAAAGTACTCGTATCGGTACTCGTATCGGCAAGTACCCAAAATGAAATACTCTTTACTTGTACTCGTTCCATAAAAAGTGGTATCGGCCCATCCCTAATTCTAAGTTCCAGGGAACCGCCAAACATAACGTGAATTAAGTTATAATATTTTTACCAACACATTACTTTGTCAGTGAAATTTTTTTTCTGCCGGAGACGCTAGATTGGAAGCTTGTAATTGATGACAATAATAAAACCCACGATCCCACGCTACTTCCTGACGTCATCCAAGTACATATTTTTATATTGTTTTGATTGAAAGACCCCTAGCAGCCAAAAACTACATATTGTACGTTTAAAGTGGAGGGGTGGCAGCGTTTCTGGGCCTGATCACCAACATCAATGAAACCGCTCGACGATGAGTTGCTTCGGAATCAGCTACATTTAGCAGGTTGACTGACTCGTACATTCCCGTAGCATCACAGTGCATTTCCCTGTTGAAACTTGGCATTCATGGACTTCAATGGGGCTGCTTTGAACAGTTTTTTCAGACTAGACGGTCATTGGATAAGTGCTGCGAGTATGTCCTGCCCATGGACGCTCAGCGTCTCTGAGGGTGAATGGAGGGGTGGGCTGTCCTGGACTCCGGGCTTCTGAGTGATGAGAAGGGTCTGTCGAAAGACTGCATCTCCTTTTGATTGACAGCGATTTTGTACTATAAAAAGTCGTTGAAGATATGTGAGCTCAGTCCCATCATGTATTTTGCAAGTATAGTTGAAAGACAAACTGCTGCAACCCATTTACTATATCGAAGCTACAATTCACACAAAATGCTGCAGCCAGAGTACTAATGAAATTAAAAAGGTGACAACATATTACACCGGTTTTAATGGAATTAAATTGGCTACCAGTTCATCAAAGGATCGATTTTAAGGTTCTTTTATTTGTTTATAAAACTCAGCACAATTTGGCACCTTTATACATTTCAGACTCTTTGTCAAAGTATTTTCCAAATCGTAGATTAAGATCCTCTAATGCTAATCTTCTGGCATATCCAGTTACTTATAAATGATCTGGTGGTGCTTCTTTTAGCCACTATGCTCCAAAAATTTGGAACTCTCCAAATAAGTGAAAGAGGCTACTAGTATTCATATTTTTAAAAAGCAGGTAAAAGACATGGCCCGGTTCCCCGATAACGTTCATACTTAGCGCGCTAAGAAGACACAAAGAGATATATCTTACCGAAGTTGTTTATGTTCCTAAGTGTGTTCCCCGAGGTGTCCCTTAGGAAGCTTCCTAATGCGCTGCCTCTTAAGTTCGACATTACAAAGGCGCTGTCCCAAGAGAAGGTGCTGAATTTGTTGTCATCGATTTTTCACTTCACGAAAAGGTGCATTATGTGTTAAGAAAGACAACACGTTCTATGTAAATGAAACATTCCTCAAATTATTCCAGTAACATTTATTTTAGCATAGTTTATTATGCTAAATTAATATTCATTGATTGAATATACCCGAAATTAATATTCATTGATTGAGAAATCATGGCAAACAGAGAGAGAAAAAAAAGAAACTTCACTCAATGTGAAGTAGAAATGATTGTTGGCGAGGTGTAAAAGAGGAGGAAAATGTTGTTTGGAGGGCACAGAGTCGGACCATCGGCGAAATAAAAAAAAGTGGTCAGACATCAAAGTCGATGTCAAAAAGCATCTAGCGCTTAATCGCGAAAGTCTGCCACGGTTGGGGGAAGATTAGTTAAATTAGTGAGCAACATGTCTGCATCATAAATTAATTGGATATTGATGGAATGAAAATGCTTACAATAATGACAGCAATTTCTTTCTCATTCGGTGCCCCTATGGCAACATGAGTGCAGTCAATAGCACTTATACATTTGGGAAACCGGACATAGCTGCAAATTGTGCTTTTGTGTTTGCCACTTGTTGTTGCTTCTTCACAAAATATTACAGTTTTATATCTTTATGTTTGAAGCCTGAAGTGTGACAAAAGGTCGAAATGTTCAAGGGAGCCGAATACTTTCGCAAGGCACTGTATACAGTATGTACATTTATGTCAAAATATACAAAAATCTGCAGTTTTTATATGTATCATACATTTCCACATTTCACATCCATATCTGCATTGACCTATAGTTCACCGTGTGTATAAGTGATATACTGTATAATATCTGTCATTGTATATACTGTATGAGATTATTTAAATAAATAAAATAGAAATACTACTACATTTTCTTTCTTGGCTTACGTATGTCAGTTACAATTTGCCTATCAATTAAACAAGAATGAATGCTTATGTGCGGGATATTGATGTTATATACAGTATATGTATGAAGGTTGGAAGTCAAAGCGCCACGCTAAGAGAGCAATCAGTTCATTGGTCAGAATACGTTTGTGGTTTCTGTTTGGAAACCCAGTGAGACGTTATGCCACAGACTGATTTACAAGTAAAAATAATTTTGTCAAAGCCACTAGTGGAATTATTGTGACAAAACGCTGCATTTTGTTTTTTTGTACTTTTGCAAGAATAATTTTTTAGGCTTATGTACTACACAAGTAATTCCAAGGTTTCAAGTGTGCAAAAACGTCTTTAATGCAAAACGAATTTCAAATGAAAAAACTTCAGTACAAAACTATTTTCAAAAATGCTAAATGAATTACAAGTAAAAAACGTATATGACTGTTTTACCTTTATATATGTAAAAATAAGTAAAGGTATGAAATTTATGTCATAATATATGAAATATATACAATTAAATATTTGGTCAAATCTTTTTTAAATGTATCCCATACGTACATTTTATATATGGCCATACTACACTCACCAAAAGGATTATTAGGAACACCCGTTCAATTTCTCCTTAATGCAATGATCTACTCAACCAATCACATGGCAGTTGCTTCAATGCATTTAGGGGTGTGGTCCTGGTCAAGACAATCTCCTGACCTCCAAACTGAATGTCAGAATGGGAAAGAAAGGTGATTTACAGTTTTTTCCGATTGCTAAAACACAAAAAGTGAATGCTCAGACCAAAGCGTCGAAACCGTAACGTTTGCTTGCATTTGGTACACTCAGGCACCATAAACACAATGTCGGCATGGCACCGTAAACTATTCTGTAACACACAGTGCAAAACACTACACACATCATGCATGTGTTACACACTTTGGCCAATGATGAAACACTCTGCAGTCAGCACGTCCATTCAATAGTTAAAACACACATGACATTAGCAACACTCCCCAACACATCGTAAAACACTTAACCCGTAACTGAACACCAATCAGTCACTATATAATTCAGGTATGAGCACCTGTCGTGAGACAATCGTGAATATGGAGGCTGAAGGAGAGAGGAGAACGAGGAAGAGACGGGAAGGGAAGAAGGAGAGGAGATAGAGGAAGAGACGCTGGTAAAAACCAGACATCGGGACTGAAACATCATCGCCAAAGGGCCATCGAGAATGTTGCCGGGCAGTGCGGGGGCAACATCACCATGTGTATAGCCCTTAGTGGTCAGGGGGTCCTCCATCACCATGCCACCCTGGGTCCCTACAACACTGCACACATACTGACATTTCTGCATGCACTACATGCCGCGGTCACATAGGACCAACCAGGGCAGCCCATGTTTGTTGTCATCGGGGATAATGTCAGTTTACACTGCCCCCTTATTTCCCGGTCCTCAACCTGATAGGGGAATTATTTTTGGCAAAGCGGTGGAAAGTCTATGACCGCCTACACATGCACGCGTGCCGCTCCTGCGAGCAATGGAGGAGGCATGCGGAGACATCGAGGTGTATGGCGAGTGAAAAGGGCGAGGTGGGCTCGGGTGGATACGCCACGCCCGGCGATATTTTCCCGTTGCCTGCCAAGGGAGAACATCGCCTGTGATGTGGACGAGGTGACGTGGCCCGACCCCAATCGACGGAGTGATCCCTGACTTGTAATGGGAGTTGTTTTACTACCTGTACAATGTATCACTGAGGCTTGGTTACGGGAATAAAAAAGGTTTAAAAACTACAAATGACAGAAGGGTCTTGAGTAAAGTTA
>JACXGM010000108.1:55892-79899 GCA_016801145.1 Umbra pygmaea
TTGATCTGAAGAGGGCCTTTTGAAGTCAGAGTGTTAAGTTTTGATTGCAGAATGGCAGTTTTGATTGCAGAATGGCAGTTTTGACATGGCAGTTCAATGTTAATCTTCAAGTGTTGTGTAAAGCATTCTTGTGTGTTGAGTTTTGACTCGATGAGCCAAATTATGCATTTTGTGTGTTAGCAATTGGAAAAAACTGTAAGCAATTTTGAGTGTGGCATGGTAGTTGGTGCCAGACGGGCCGGTCTGAGTATTTCACAATCTGCTCAGTTACTGGGATTTTCATGCACAACCATTTCTAGGGTTTACAAAAAATGGTGTGAAAAGGGAAAAACATCCAGTATGGGCTAGTCCTGTGGGCGAAAATGCCTTGTTGATGCTAGAGGTCAGAGGAGAATGGGCCGACTGCTTCAAGCTGATAAAAAGGTAACTTTGACTGAAATAACCACTCGTTAAAACCAAGGTATGCAGCAAAGCATTTGTGAAGCCACAACACGCACAACCTTGAGGCAGATGGGCTACAACAGCAGAAGACCTCACCGGGTACCACTCATCTCCACTACAAATAGGAAACTGAATAATTTTGCTCACCCAAATTATCAGTTTTTTATTTGTTAAAAAAGTTTGAAATATCCAATAAATTTTGTTCCACTTCATCATTGTGTCCCACTTGTTGTTGCTTCTTCACAGAAAATTACAGTTTTATATCTTTATGTTTGAAGCCTGAAATGTGGCAAAAGTTTGAAATGTTCAAGGGGGAAGAATACATTCGCAAGGCACTGTATATAACTTGTGTCTGATATACGTAAACTACCTCCCTCATTCCTATTGTTATCTCTCTGCTATAAAGAGCCGAGGACACCTAGGAAAGAAAGGGCTGTGTCCAGCCAGCACTCAAGAGTTTCTCAGTGGGACAGTATGTGTATTGTCAGTAAAGTTCACTTTCAGATAACTGCTCATCAATGTTTAGTTGTTCAACCACTTCTTGAAAAGGATGTGTGACATGTTTTAACTGTCAAGTGAACCTTTAAGTGGGTGACCAGTCACATAGAGCCCTGTATATCTAAGCAGGGTTGGGCCTTATTTGTCCCTGGATGGGGGACCAATGCTGCTGGAAGTGGTGTTGGGGGGCCAGTAGGGGGCACCTGCCCTATATAGGGTGCCATCCTTCAGATTAAACAGATGTCCTGACTCTCTGTGGGCACTATATATCCCATGGCACTATTCGTAAGAGTAAGGGTGTTAACCCTGGTGTCCTGGAAATACTTCCAATCTGGCCCTCACAACATCATGGCAAACTAATCATCCCTATCTCTTAATTGGCTCATTCATTCCCCTCTCCCCCCCTTCTCCCCAGGCTGTTGCTGCAAATGAGAAAATGCTCTCAGTCAACATGCCTGGTAAAATAAACTAAACATGATCAACCATTTGAAATCTCTTTTCAGCTGAAATGTCCCACCTTGCAAACACATTATTGGTTTAGAAAACACAGTAAGGGTGAATTCTGTCTTACACCTTCCCCTGAACCCTTCCCTTAGTTTTGCGCATTCACATGAGAGTAAGGGCTATCCCAATTCTCATTTTATCGAGGCGTAGGGCTAAGGGGAAGGGGTAGACAACCCTTAAAACCAAGCATTTTCAAGAGCTTACTTGAAACCAAGGAGTACCCAGAATACACTGCGCAACCGCCAAAAATGGCGGCCAGATCATCAAAGTCCAATAAATGTATTTTCGGCTTGAGTAATAGATTTAAAAATTACGACAGACTTGTTTTGTGCTCTACACAGTCTTGTACATACTGTATATATTTGCAACCATGTTCTTAATTGAACCATTTTTCAAAATCGCTAGTTTGCTACGCTAACATTACATTGCTTATTTGCACAACAGTCCCGTATTTCTCTGACTAGCCTTGAATGGACTCCATGCATGTCTACAGTTTTAACTAAACTCCATTAGCAGTGAATTTCATTTGATATCAGTGCATAACACTACATGGTTTGGAGACATCGATACGTGCTTGATGACGTAACCGTAACCAAATGGTGTCTCATTTCATAGGAGTATGTTTTCACCCCTTGCCCTAACCACTCCGTTTCAAGGGACAAGGGCTAGGGGTAAGACAAAGGGGTAAGGGAAGGGGTAAGCCAGAGAAATGGGATTCACCCTAAGAGTGACAACCAATTCTAGCCAACTGAATCAGAGACAGCAGTGCCTCCCACTCACAAAACCACTTGCTGCAAACCTGAACTTCATTTTGATTGTGGTTGTTTGTCAAGGTGAGATCACTTTTGGGTGAGTTGACATCACCTTTTTAAAAGGCTTGGCAATCTCTATGAGGGTGATCATGTGACTGGTTTTGATTCGGATTCCACCCTTACCTCAGCAGCAAAATGTTGTTGTCCGTCATGCCTGTCGATGAGATATGGAATGACGTTAAGCAATAAAAACTAAACAGCAAAGCTAATTCTAGTTTGTAGGGGTTTTGAATTAGGCTACATTCCAATCATACAGCAGACTTATCTAGCATCAAACTAATGTTCCACTGACTAGTTCTTAAGCCTATACACTCTGGCCCAGGTACTGTATGTTGCTGGCACAGCAGTACTTACCTCTTCTCTGGCAACATCCACACAGATTAATTACACTCCTGATTTATTACACTAGAGGCCCTCCCAGACGGTCTGGGCTCGACCTCAGTGGTTGACACGGCAGAAGGCATGACACTCATTAGGAATTTACAATGCAAAGCAACTACAATATTTATGAAGGGCAGAGAACACTGAAATCTGAATAAAGTTTAATCATCTAGCAGAATGTGGGGACAAGAGAGCGGAAGGGGAGAGGCAGAGAGAAACATTGTATGTTCATCAATCAGGATTTCGGTATTCCTTATTAGCATAAATTTAATTGGTTGGTAGAAGACAGAGGGAAGGTAAATTGGAGGATGGTACTATAAGTAGGTAAATAGGCAGCTAACTCCATGTGCACTTCGCTGGAGTTAGTGGGGAGAAGATGTGAAAAAGAGGGCTGCCGTTAACTGTGTGCTGATCCCTACTTGTGAAATAAACAGTGAGCATATTGGTGTCAGAACATAGTGTGCAGTCAGTGAGAAGGTCTAGTCTGGGACTTTATGCTACTAACTGTAAAGAAAATGGTGCCGTTTGTGATTACAAAATGTCCAGACTGCTGGCCAGGACAATTAGTAAAGTCCATCCTCCCCCATATCACATCCAGAGTTAACAGAGCTCTGCACATGGTGGCTCTCAAAACCATTCACTTCCGTTGGACTTTACACATTATTGTGCTAAAACAAGAAACAATATGTATTAATATTGTAGTTTTGCCACTGATCAGCAAAGAAAAATCCACAATTAAGGTGAAAAATAAAATCTAGAAATTGTAAAAATACAAAGAACAAAATCATTAACCCATGTAGTCAATATTTGGTACAGACACATTTTGCAGCAATTACAGCCTTTGCGGCCATTTTCCATTCAGAAGATAAATCTTCTCCCAAAATGTTCAGTACTTTATTGCTTCCATTTTGCCCTCTATCTTCACAAGCTTCCAGGCCCTGAAGCAGAGAAACATCCCCATAGCTTGATGATGCCACTACCATGCCTCGGTAAGTGAAGCAAGTGAAGTGTGCTTATGGTAATATGGATTTTTAGGCCTTCACCAAATATAGTGCTTAGTGTGGAGGCCAAAATGCTCAATTGTGGTTTCATCAGAACATATAATTTTCTTCCACTTGGTCTCAGTGTCACCCAAATACCTTCTGGCAAACTCTAGCCAAGAACTTATATGAGTTATTTCTTCCCTTAACATATAGGCCACTTTTGTGAAGCACCCAGGCAATTGCATGTAGTATGCCCATTATCTTTCCCCTGTTACCACAGGCCTCTTGGGCAACCCTGACTTTAATTAAAACTAGTAGATATATAGGGTTAAAAATGATACCCCATACAAACAAATATATTTTAATTCCCAAGACTGCTTTTGTTGTTCGTGTTTGGGCCCGGTCTGTTCAAGCAATGCAAAAATCAGTTTTATGATGTTAGCTTGTCTGGGGCAACAGTAGCTGGCTATAATACTAGCTTGTTAGTTCATCATTAAGTTATTTTCATGAGCTGAATTTTTACATTAATAGCAAAACAAGTAACATGTATTATGTTCATAATTCCTCCATAATCAACAACAACAAATATGGCCATGACACATCAGCTGGCTGTTTCATTTGGAGAGGGAAGGTGATGTAACAAGAAAGACTCTGATTGGCTGCTCCATTAAGGATTGAAAAGACAGTTAAATCTGATTCATTTATTTGCCCTTGTTTAACTCCTAAAAAAATCGGAGGTATTAGAACTGTTTTACCGAAATCACCTATGTTTAGCAAATGTCCACAGTACAATAACTGAAACACGGTGTCGGTGCTCAATACGTTTATTTTCGACGCACATAAACTGTTCTTTCGATTAAAGGATCACATTTGTTTGGGTCCTGTACTAATGCATACAACATTTTAAATAGTTAAAACAGACAAGCATTCAAATATTATTGGTCAAAAAGATGACATCGGTATTGCCAAACAGATGAGGGAGAAGGAATGGCATATGACAGACATTAGTAATTGGATGTTTGATTATTTTTACTGACTCGTATCTTTGGATCTGGTTCTTTCTGATTCGTATCATTCATTTGTGCATGCACAGATCGAAATGAACGAAAAGAACCAGTATACTGATTCGTATCCATACTGTAGGTACTGGATCATAGAAATAATAAGCCTTCGCAAAAAACAAGCAAAGAACGAAATTAATTAACCATATACTGGATTATAGAAGTAATGCATCTGTGCAAATCCAAAAACATTTAAGATAATGAAATAATCTCCTACAACGTCTGGTAGAAAGTTTAACATTTGAGGCAATAAAACAAGTATAGCTGCAAGGCTCTACAGTGCCCCCATTTCACGAGAATTTGCTCCTAAAAATAGACATGTGAGACAAGGAAAAATGATTTACGAGCACAGTGTGCCAGTTAAAATTACAACCTACCATAATGCATTTTTCCCTCGCTTCTAATTGTTAAAAAAACTACAACTCCCACATTCCGCAAGGAGTCATGCACCAACTGCAGTAGTTTTCTGTGACAACGCAGTGCAGTCAAAGTGAGAGAAATGTGGGAAAAACACTCGGAAAAAGAAAAAGTATAAATTCTGTGTTATAGTTTCATTTTTCAATGCACTCCTAAATATCTTTGAGTGCTCCGACAGTTTTTTATTTAGGAGTACATGTACTCCTTGGGAAAAAAGTTAGCGTAGAGCCCTGAGCTGTCAGTGTGTTCACTTCCATTATATTATTCAAATATTTGTTCATTTTGAGGCAGTGCGCATAGGCAAAATGTAACAGCCTACCGTATATTATCAATTCATTGTAACAAAGATGTTCTGTGGCCAAGCAGTAATACGGATACCTGTGTAGTAAACCCATTATTAAAATATCCAGCGTCATACAACTTCATAAGAATAACAATTAACATGAAGCTCAAAATATTTATTTTGTACATAATCCTATAATAGGATCAACAGATCCATATGTACGCTATGATAAAGGTGCATTTATCAAATTAGTAACATTTGGTCAGACTAGTTAAGTGGTACAATTCTGGGAGTCTTCCGTCTCTCAGTCTACAGTGATGAGCAAGCATGTGCAAATCCAAGAACGAAGTCGTACTGAATAATAGAGTAGTGTGCCTACGCCAAAATGCATGATATGAATGATTCAGGTACTAGTACTGAGCAGTATCCTGGATCATAGAAGTAATGCGCCTGCGTGAAAAAGAACGAAATTAACGACTCATGTAGCAGTACCGAGCAATGGACTAGTACTGAACAGTAGACTGCATCATAGAAGTAATGCGCCTGCGGCAAAAAGAACAATATGAACGATTCAGGTACTAAAGTTCAAAGTTGTTTATTTATCACATGCATCGAATTACATCACATCCTATGCAGAGAAATTCTTTTGACATGGCTCGACACATCTATGCAGTGGGCATAAAAAAAGATTTCAACAATATAAATAATTTTTAAAACAATAATGACAAAATGTACAACACTAGAAGTAATAAATATTATAGATTTGGCATGGAAAATTGCTTTTAAAGGTGCAATTGAATTCTGCTACATTAGATGTAGAGAGCATGAAATGACCAGGGAATGTTAGTGCTCAACAGATGATTTGTGATCAGTGTCAGTGTTCCATGTTGAGCAGCCGAATGGCCTGGGGGAAGAAACTGTTTTTAAGTCTGGTAGTCAGTGCCTTGATGCTCCGGTAACATCTACCAGACGGCAGCAGCGAGAAAAGTTCACGGCCTGGATGGCTGTGATCTTTAAGAATGTTCTTTGTTTTCCTAAGGCATCGCTTATGGTAGATGCCTTGCACGGAGGGGAGGCAGCAGCCTATGATGCGCTCCGCTGACTTCACCACCCTCTGAAGGGCCTTACGTTCAGTAGCGGAGCAGCTGCTGTACCAGGCTGTAATGCAGCCTGAGAGGATGCTCTCAATGGTGCACCTGTAGAAGTTTATTAAAATCCTGACAGACATGCCAAACTTCTTGAGTGTCCTCAGGAAGTATAGGCGCTTTTGGGCAGTTTTTGTTGCCGAGATTGTCTGTCTGGACCATGTGAGGTTGTTGCTGATGAACACACCGAGGAACTTTAAACTTATTTGACTTCAGCTCCATCGATGTGTATGGGGGCAGGACCCTCCCTCTGCTACTTCCTAAAGTCCACTATCATCTCTTTTGTCTTGCTGACGTTGAAAGAGAGGTTGTTGCTCTGGCACCAGGTAGCCAAGGCTCTTACCTCCTCTCTGTAAGCAGTCTCATCGTTGTTGGAGATGAGACCTAGGATAGTTGTGTCATCAGCAAACTTTATGATGATGTTGGAACTGCGTGTGGCCACACAATCATAAGTGAACAGAGCGTACAAGAGGGGACTGAGTATGCAGCCCTGTGGGGCTCCGGTGCTCAGGGTCATTGTGGAGGAGGTGAGGTTGCCCATTCTGACCATCTGGGGTCTTCTCGTTAGGAAGTCCAGGATCCAGTTGCAAGGGGAGGAGTTAAAACCAAGGGTCCTGAGCTTGGAAATGAGCTTAGCAGGAACAATAGTGTTGAATGCTGAGCTGTAGTCCACAAACAGCATCCTCGCGTATGTGTTCCCTTTTTCCAAATGTGAGAGGGCGGTGTGTGCCATCAGTGCAATTGCATCGTCTGTAGATCTGTTGGGGCGGTATACAAATTGTAGGGGGTCCAAGTTGTCCGGAAGGGCGACGCATATATGAGTTTTGACCAGCCGCTCGAAGCACTTCATGATGATTGAGGTCAGTGCTACTGGGCGGTAGTCATTTAGGCAGATAATGTAGTTTTTTTTAGAACCGGGATAATGGTGGCCTGCTTGAAGCAGGAGGGAACTGCAGACTGGGTCAGGGATAGGTTGAATATGGAGGTGAATACCCCCGCTAGCTAGTCGGCGCATCCTCTTAGAAGACGACCTGGAATACCATCTGGCCCTGGAGACTTCCGCGGGTTCACTCTTTTGAAAGCTCTCCTTACGTCAGCCACATCCAGGGTCAGAGTGCAGTCATCTGGGTTCTCAGCCAGCTTTTCCGGAGTGATGTTGGCCGCCTCAAACCGTGCGAAGAAGGTGTTGAACTCGTTGGGGAGTGAGGCGGGGGGGAGGGTGTCACAGCTCTTCCTGCCTTTGTACTCCGTTATCTGCCGCAGTCCACACCACATGCGTCTGGGGTCGGAGCTGTTGTAATTGGACTCCAATTTGTCCCTGTAGTCTCTTTTAGCATCTCTGATGGCCTTCCGTAGGTCATATCTGGCCCTCCTCAGAGCCTCCAGGTGCCCAGAGTTATAGGCAGAGGACAGTGCTACAAGCTTGGCATGGACATTGCCGTTAACCCAGGGCTTTTGGTTGGGGAAGGTCTTAACATTGACCCGTGGAACGACATCATCTATGCACTTGGTGATGTGACAGAGTCAGTGTATTCATCAATGTTGTCACCAGCCACAACCCTGAACATCTCCCAGTCTGTGGTTTCAAAGCAGTCTTGGAGAGTAGAGACGAATTGCTCACTCCATTTTTGGACTGATCAAAAAAACGTTTTTTCCTGTTTAAGACGTTGCCTGTATGGAGAAGAATGGAGATGTGGTCTGCCTTTCCAGAGGCAGGGCGGGGGATGGGTTTGAAGCTGTTACGGATCATTGAATAACAATGGTGTGAGTGTGAAATGTGCTGGTGGAATTTAGGCAGCTTTTTTTAATGTTTGTTCTGTTAAAGTCTCCAAAAACAATTAAAACAGCCTCAGGATGAGCGTCCTCTAGGCCACTTATTATTCCATATATTCCCTCAAGACCGCGCGCCTTATCCGCCTGCGGAGGTATGTAGACTGCTGTGATTATAGCAGACGTAAGCTCCCGGTGAAGATAGAAAGGACATATGTTTACAGTTAGTTGCTCCAGGTCCGGTGAGCAGTGTGTTGAAATAACTGCGGCATCCGAACCCCAACGAGAGCTAATCATAATGCAAACCCCTCCGCTTTGTTTATCTGACTCCGAGGTTCTGTCCTGCCGGTAGATGGAGAAACCAGCTGGCGTAATAGCCGTGTCCGGGATGGTGGAATCCAGCCAGGTCTCTGTGAATGCTAGCACGCAGCAGTTGGCATTGTCCCGCTGGAAGTTAATCCGAGCATGAAGTTCGTCCATTTTATTGTCAACTGATTGAACACTTGCAAGTAAAATGCTCGGTAACGATGGATTGCAGTATCTCGTCCGTGATCTGCACAGAATACCGGCTAGTTTGCCCCTCTTATTTCTCCTTCTGAATCCAGTGAATTTAAAAAAAAAAAATCACTGAATCCAGTGAATTATGTATATCCAAAAGTGCTAGTCGATCATACTGCATGAGTGACAGTGCAGAACATGCAGAAATAAAAACAAAAAAACAGTAATAAGCCAAAACCTGCATAGAGTTAACAGAGCCACTGTCCATGCGACCATCCTCTACGGCGCACAGGCACCCCCCCCCTACTAGTACCAAGCAGTATACTAAATCATAGAAGTAATGCTCCTGTGCGAAAAAGAACAAAATTAAATGAACTGTACTAGTACCGAGCAATGTACTACTACCGAGCAGTATACTGGATCATAGAACACCACCATCCACACCATCAACACTACTATCCACACCATTTTGCCCATGTTCACGTCTAGCCTGCCCTGGTCAAAGTCCAGATGGCCGAGCCACCGCTGCCAAGCCTGCCGCGACCACAAATGCCGCTTCCCAGTTTGCCGCTGCTGGAATCGCCACTGTCCAATCTGCTAGTGCAGAAGCCACTGCCCATTCTATTAAATTGCCCAGCCTGCCACTGTCCACCATGCCACTACTGGACAGATCCTGCCCTAGACCTGTCCTGGACCTGCTACCCACATTGGAGGCTCTGCCCTCCATGCCGGAGGCTACTTCTGCTTGCCGGAGCATGGGGCTCTGCCGTCAATGCCGGTGGCTCCACCCCCCACGCCAGAGCCTGAGGCTCCGCCTCTCATGCCTGGGATTCTGCCCCGGTTCCCATTCCTCCATCTCCCCTAACCATTCTGGTACCTCCTTCTACACCCCCAGAGGCTAAATTTTTTTTGAGTGGGGTATACAGAGCTGGGGCTGGTTTGATGGAGTTGTTTGGAGGCCTCAGGGGCTGCTCCAGGGAGAGGTTGAGGTCACAGCTGATCCCGACTGGCCCCAGCAGCAGGGTGCCGGGTAATTTCTAGGTTGGCAGACAGGAGTTCCTCCAGCCTCGCTGATGGCCGCAGTCCCTAATGGCCAAAGGTGGGGCAGATTACCGGGCTGGGAGAGGGCTCCAGAGCCAAAGGAAAGGCCTACAGACACCTCCAGTCCTGACTGGCAAAGGGGGCTCTATCCATTGGGCCAGCCCCTGGAGGAGGCTTGGCAGGTTTGAGCCATACTTTTCTTTGGGAGCTTTGGGAGCTGCACCCTTATTGGGAGGTCCTGTCATGCTCCACGCAGCGTGGATGCCATCTAGTGGCTACCCCAGGAACGACACTGAATAACCATGTACGGACTTCCTCTACGACATCATCGAAGTAATAATTTCAGCTGTATTGTTCTAATGTAACATGTTGTGCTGTTAATGCTCACCTGACATAAGGAGCTGTCTTTTGTTGTTTTCTACAAGTATTACCAACTCGGTAAGTCTATAGCATGGTTACAACACACACACTCACAACCAATCTAATATGCCTGACTAAAACAGCAGGTTGTCTGGCAGTTTACACTTTGACTTCCCTAATTGAAGAAGAGGCTCCTGACTCCTCCAGTTCAAATGAAGGGGCTCGCTGTGGGAACCTTAAAGTGCTAGTTCACTAAACCCTTCAAAATGGTACATTGGTGCCCTTAACCTGTAGAAAGACTATGGAAAACGTGTGATATTAATTCTTGCTTTGGTTTTAAAAATATTAGAATTATAAAATTTGCTATGTTAGCATTTTCATTATACAGTATAGCCAAAAGTATTTGGACACGTGACATCACACAATATGAGCTAGATTGACATGCCATTCCAAATCCATGTGCATTAATATCCCCTGCCCCATGGAGTATATATCCGCTGCCAATCTTCTGAATAGCCTTTCCACAAATTGTTGGTGGAAATCTTGCCCATTCAGCCAAATGGGCATTTGTGAGGTCAGGTACTGATGTTGAACGAGAAGCCCTGGTCCACAATTGCCTTTCCAATCATCCTAAATGTGTTAAATGGGGTTGAGGTCAGAACTCTGTGCATGTAAATTGAGTTCCATCACACCAAACTCGTCATACCATGTCTTTATGGACCCCAATTTGTCCAAAGGGACACAATCATGCTGGAACAGGAAAAGGCCTTACAGGTGTCCACATACTTTTGGCTGTATAGCGGATCTTATAAGTTATTATAAGATCATTATAAGTATTTGACAAGTATTGTGAAGCTCAACAAAGGCAACTTACAGATGATTTGAATATGAAATGCAAACCATTATAATATCATGATTATGTAGGGCATTATTGGGGTGACAAGGACGCCTAGTGTTTAGGGCATCTGAATGGGGTCGATTAATGCTGCATTTCCACTGGTGAGAAACATCTGTGTTTCTCACCAAAACACTGGCACTTCATATTTCCATTGAAAATGACCAGGTGCTAGTCGCCATGGACTAGTGGAGCATCTCCGATCTGGTACCTGAGACTTTTCTCACTGGGACTTAACTTTAGCTAGCCGACTTCTGCATGTGCTAACTAGGTTCAACAAAAACAAACACCTTACAGCATTCATCAATCATTTTGCTTATTTTGGACATGTTTCAAATTTCTGAAGTGAATTTCAAAGTATTTTTATTCCAGGAAAAGAAGGGATTGCATGGGTTGTAATTAGAACTGCATCGTGACCCATCGTTTCGATTGAAACAAGCTAGCTAAACCCACATACTGTATTGTTGCCAGTCAAATAGGTATACTATTGTAGTTAACCTCAGCTTGTTACCACTATAATAAACAAAATATATAATATTTCCTTTTGTGTTCATTGGTTAGTTTGTACCTAGTGTAGGTTACGTGTTCAGCATTAACCAACTGATGCAAAGCCAAAGGTGCTCTGGAAATGATTGTCTGCCAAAAGACTACTTCATATATTGTGTTGTTATTGACAGCTATACAGTACCTGTATGTTTTCAGTTACCCATATCTTGGTTAAAATTTGAATATTTTTTATATATTATATATTCTGCTCACACCCTGCACCTTAAAAGTAAAAAAATAAGTGCTGACATTATACTGTTAAACTACAGGTTAATGCATACATTATGCTGTTCATATACTGTAGATTTACATATATATACCTGTTCATATATTGTAGATATTCTGCTCACATCCTGCACCTTAAAATGTAAAAACGTTATTGACATTATAGTGCTGTTTAAAAAAATCCTTGTTTTTTTGGGAAGGGAAGCAGAGCAATGATTAGGAACTACTGAGAATGTTGGAAGTCCGAGCTGACTTCTACACAACGACACTTTCTATAGAGAAGAAGGATGTCAGACAGGAAAAGGGGATGCAGAAAGAGAGATGGCAGAGGAGAAAGTTCAACAGAGGATTCATCAGCTTCCTCAGACAACTAGTGGAGACTCATCCCATGTCCTCACTTGATTCTGTAACTGGACATTAATCTAGGGACAGCACAGGCTGCTACAGTAGCGAAGGAGTGAAGGCAAACTTCAATGCTTAGTCTGTCCATGTCACATGTACTGCTTAGAGTTTTACCGGTTCTTTTTTTTCTTGAACATTGTTCAGGTCTAGACATGGTTTGATTTGCTTACATTTCGATTTGACCTTTTATTTGTATGAAGATGGAGTTTAATAGTTAACATGTACTCTGCGTTCATTGGTAATTACCACTCAACTAAAATAGGTAACAATTGATGTTCTGATGTCCACTCATTTTAATAAAATACACCTACTGGATTTATTCTTGAGTAGGCCTATTGTTTTCTTTGTGAAAATTTGTGCAAAAAAACACATGGGTCTAGAAACTGTTATGACAATCCTGAGCAAACTTCAATAATATCAGATGGCGAGGCTATGTCTGCTTTTTTGGAATAACCCACAATAACAAAGCTTTCACCTCATAACAATATATTCTAGAATTAAGTACTATGTAAATATACTATAAAATATGTTGTTGTTACCTTTAAATGTAACAAATGCCGACTATTGAGGCTGAAACTTTGATTGGTTCAATATTTATTTAGAAACAAATGTTATTGAGAGTAAAACATTGAAAAGAAATAGGGGTCACATTTATTAATCAAAATTTCTGCACTGGCAATTCGGCCTTCTCTGAATGCTGCTCGATGCTGTCAGTCAAATATATATTTACATAACTCCTCCCTCCCCACCTCAATGCCCGCCCTAAATCCCCAGTGTCAAACTTTGAATGGAAACACAAAACCCTGGTTTATCTCACCGGGGCCACTCCGGTGTCGGGGTAAAGCACCAGTGGAAAAGCAGCATATATCTCTGGTTCAATTCCCGCCAACTTGCAAGGTGAAGCCTTTGTTGTTTTGACAGTGAACAAGACAGTTAAGCTATGTTGTTCCCAGGTCGTTGCTTTTTCTGACTACAGCCCCTTTCTTCATCCAAATTGAACACCAACAAGGCACATCACAGCTTGGAGCAAATAATTTGTCATTTTTTACCTTTTAAAATCTTCAAAGTTGTTAAATTGTAAGTAGTCTACAAGCGCGTCCAAAACCATCCATTTGCTTTTCAAATGAGGTGGATGTGCTGCCTCTCACTGGTTGATTAGATTACTTTTAATCCTGAGGAGGAGGAGAGGATGTCAGTCTGCTGTGTCCCTGATCTCCAGGAGGCCTCGTTTTCCTGACACACTTCAGCTTCTTCACAGGACATCCAGCATGGTGCTATAAACATCCAGCTAATCAAAAACAGTGCCACTGGAGCCACGGCTCGACACACACAAGCCTGCGCCTGCGCACAGAGGCGCACACACACACACAACACATTTGTCCACGCGACCACACGGCAACACACAATGACACACAACACGCCCATTTGTATTCATTGGTAGGGCTGACAAAGCATACTGTCACAAAATCAGAAGCGTTACCAGTTTAACAAAACATCATTATAGTGCATTACCCAAGGCAGGCTTGAGACAGTCACCAAAGGTTACCACAGATGATTTATGTCATATACAGTACAATGCTTTGCCTGCCAACACTTCAGAGACAAATCTTACGAAGTTCTACTCACCGACCAACAACCACTAACATATTCAAGGAATCACTAGACTGCCATAATAACATGGAAACATATAGCACCAACACCAACAACCTTGGACTGTGCCAATCCACCACATGTACCCCTTCCAGAGGCCTATACTACGAAGCAAGTTAAACATACCTAGGATTTATTTTGTTAGCTGGCTTCACTAATCCTAATAACAGCAATCTGGATAAGAGATGTCACAACTCTGGTTATCAATTTGTTAAATCAACCCAGGTTTTTCCAATCTATTGACAAGCGCGTTCACATAGAAAAGGTGGTGTGTGCACCATTATGACAACAGCAGAGGAAAATATTTTTGTGAAATATGAAGAACATAAGACGTACTGCTGGAAGCAAAGCTGGCAAAAAATTGCCAAATGGGTAAATGCGTCAGTTTATGCATTGAATACACTACACGACTTTCCAAATACAGTTGCACAACATCTGTCTTGCAATTAGTCGTCTTGTTGACGGAGTGGTGCTCACACTGTACCACTGAGTGCAGCTTAAGGCTCATCGTCATTGATATCACTGCCCTGTCATTAAGGCACGACTAGATCTGCCTATAATTGTGTATCCATTAAACCAATACGACAATTGTTTGCCGTATTATTTCAGTTGCAACCCTGGCAGTGTTAAATGGTCTTGGGAGCAAATAAAAAATGTACAGGGCATGTCTTAATTAATGTTAAAATACCGGGTTGTACAACAAATGTAAAAAGTACTGTGGGTGTAAATAGTAAAATGTATGTCCTGTCTCTACAGTGAAAGGAAGGGGATGCATTGATGTTGGTTACAGTAATGTAGGTTCTTCTAATCACACACAGCATACTTTAAACTACCTGTACCTGTAAAAAACCAACACAACACTATGCATACAGTCTGTTGAACTGCTCAAGAATCCCGGTAACAGGTGAAACACCATTGTGACACTGATAATCCAGGGTTCAATCTGAAGTTAGGCTAGCTCGCTAACCCCAAATCCTGCTTCGTAGTATAGGCCTCAGGTGTTGTCATTGCCACAACCAGGTTTGATTCCCTAGCAGCAATGACACATCATTACCCACATGCAGTACGTCAGCCTGCATCAATATTGTTCCTGTTGGACTAAACTGTAGGGAGGTGCTGCCGACTTCAATTAGCCACAGATTTGATTACTCATCCATCATTCCAGCAGTTTAGCAGCCCCAAGCCAGGGAAGAAGCCTGGTTGAACACAAATGTTCCCAGAGGACAAGGCTGCACATTTGTCTCATTTCAGAGGTGACAACAGAGGTGCTCCATACTGGAAGCTAGCTTGCCATCCAGTTAAACCCTAACAACAGACAGAGGGGGTAGTAGGTGACAAAAGAATGCAGCAAGGCCATGCGGTGAGATCAATGTTTTCTGTGCTACCCAGGAACAGAGGGACGACAACACTCAAGAGAAGTGCTCAGCTGGAAGAACATTGCTCTGTTAACAACAAAGTTATGGGTTTGATTCTAATGGGGGCAGCAAGGAAAAAGTATGAAAATGTATGAACTGCAAGAGCATACGCTAAATTACTCAAATGTATAAGAATGTAAAAGGATGTAAAAACTCAGCAGAGTGAAAGGCTTGTTCTTTAACCAAACTGGTAAACATCCTGATGTAAGTGTCAAAAGGAAGACTGCAAAATACACTTAGAGAAAAGGGGTCTATAGGAGAACCCTTTTGGGTTACGTGAAGAATGCTCAACGGAAAGCGTTTTTCATGTAAACAAATAGGCTTCTCAAAATGGTTCTCACTGGCCCCAAAAAGTGTTCTCCTGGCAACCACAAAACATCAACAGCATAAAAAAATTGTATTTGCCTTTTCTATGCTGTTTGTGAGACACTTAAATATGTGAATAAGCATTAAGGACTCTTGTGTGCATCCATTGTTATGTTAGGGCAAAGTTAACACTGTTCGTCAGCTACAACACATCTTCACACACCACGTTCATCTATACACAACGTGCACTTGATCATCATGATTGGCCTGGCACAGATTTTTGCAGCACATTAAAGGAAAATACCAGAATAAATAGATTTGTATATATAGTATTTAAAAACGTTACCATAGATAATTTATGTCATAAACAGTACAATGCTTTGCCTGCCAATTCTTCAGAGAATAACCAAGAGTACAGTTCAGCTGCTTCTGTATCAGTTTGAACTTGTAATTCAAAGCAAACTTAGTGCCGTAAAACTTAAGAGGACTGGAGTGATCCTTTAACAATTGACGCCATGACGTATGGGAAAGAAAAAACATTTGAAAACTGTACCCTACTCTAATGGTACGGTCTCATTTGGAAACTCTGAAATGCACAGACGTTCACATGACACAGTTAAATGGATACTGTGTATCTGAATCACGTGTGGTTCCAGAATGTTCGAGAACACTTTAATCTGAAAGGATAATGGAGATAATGATGTGAGCGGTTCTAATTCTGTTCTGATCAATTATTCACACATTCCTCTTGCCATGTCTCTAAGAATCTTTAGCATCTCCTGCCCTCTCATGCAGAGAGTAGATAGGAGAAATAGAGGCCAGATCTTCTCCCTCTGAGCTCCCTCTAAGCCCTGTGGAGATGCAATTGCGTCCGGCTCAGTTTGATATAACCTTTTATCTCCAGCACCCTTTCTGCTGGAAATACATTGTGGCGTGACATCAGTGCTGCATTTAAAGTGCTACCTATCGTGTAGTTGGCTGAAAATGTTGGTGGAGCCCAGTTAGTAGAGCATGGCACTTGCAACGAAATGAATCTGGGGTAGATTCCCATGGGTTGGATTGGCAATAGGAAAAAGTATGAACATGCATGCACTAACTACTGTTAAGCTTCTGGATAAGAGTATCTGCTAAAAGACCGGCATATAAATGTTCTAGAATAACACAACTTCAGTGTCACTGCATCATTTAGGCTAAGATTTCAAATGTTGGTCACAGTATCAACTACGCACAGGAGACCTACTGTAGCATGAATCTGTGCAAATTGGCTGTAAGATCTGGAATGAAATTTAAAAACAATATTATATAAAATTAAAAACTGGTGAGATTTGTTTACCATATGATGGATTTCAAACCATCCTTGTCCATTAGAAAGAAACATGTAACAGTTTGTTAACAAATTAGGTGAAATATCCCTTTTGCAAAGGACTATCGAAATCTGTGGAAATTATTTCAGTGGGTTGCTTGCCCACCACGATGTATGTTTCTCTAATACCTTTTTTTTCTTCTACATTTAACCAGGAACAGGTTCTTATTTGCAGTACTGACCTGGGAAGGTCACACAAAATTACAATGTGCCGGAAACAAACAAAGCAATTAAAAACAAATCAGAAAGCAACACAATCACATAAAACAAACACAGCCACTAATGAAATGATCTTCAAGTAAATGTCGGAAATGCCCTAATGGCGCTAGTTCCTCCAACTTCAAAGTACATTGTAACTCATTCCAAATGAGAGGTGCAAAGAAAGTAAAATCAGTTGTGCCCAATTCTTTGGAGATCTTAGGGCTCTCTAGTGACAGCCTTCCCTGAGCTCGGGTCTGGTAGCCCACCCATGTCCTAAAAGGGAATTAATTGCATTTGTGTGTCAATGTGGATGTTCCCCTGTAAATTGTTAGTGTGGGGAAAGGAGCTGGAATATATATTTGGTGGTTACACTCTATGCCGGTAACGCACTAATTTACCCTAGTAATTACTGTTAAGAGTTAGAAATGTGTATGCTCTGCGCTTCCCATTACATGCCTATACCAAGTTATGTATAGTAAGGGATTGTGGATATGTTAAGAATTGACTCGATATACTTCACCAGCTCTTCATATCTGTACTATGTTACGTTCATCAATAAACGTGAGTTATGTGTACTCAGGCATTCTGCCTCCCACAACACTGAAGCTCGTTACAATTAATATTTTTTTCTAATATTTTCAAGTCCAAAGATAGGTCTGTAATAATTATTTGTAATATTTTCACAAGTCTAAAGATAGGTCTGTAATTTTTTTAATCACAGGGATGAGATCACCACATTTAAAAAGTGGCCGTTCTAGAGCAGACTTCCAAACCTTAGAAAAAGCAAAAAAAAGCTTAAAAAATATGTGCATGTGCCTCAGCAATAATAGCTTCAGCAAGCTGCAAAAGACAAGGATTAAGTTTCTCCACGCCAGTAGTTCCTTTTCCTTTTCTCCGCCTTATTTCCCATCTTTTGCCTTTCCAATGTTGTCACCTATCTCATGTGCTCTTGCCGATCAGGGTCTCCCATTTGGTGGGGTCCTTTACTTCCAACCTTCTATTTCTGTCTCTTGATGTAAGCAAGATCTTTCACAGGAATCTTTTTCTCTCTGCTGCAGAAACAGTTAATGTGGGCTTGGATCTCACAGCCCTTCCAGCCTCCCTCCTCACAACTGTTACCCTAAAATGTAATATTCAACTGCAAGTATATGTATGTTAAGGTAATCAGAATTGTAAAAAAAATCCAGGTTTGTGTTCTAAACACCTACATACATTATAGGGCCCACTCTATTGTGTCAATGATCTTCTGGCACTTATGAGCATCCATGTCATAATGAGCAATCATGTCAAACTGAATCCAAAGGAAATTTTTGATGCCTAAAGGTCAAATTTTTGATGCCTTGTCATGTTGGATGGATGCCTATGCTAATATGTTCGGGTGGAAGGCGGGGTTTATATCTTTTATTTTCCTTATTGGTTGTATTGCAGGTGGTGGTTTGCGTTCAATGGTGGGACGAGGTTACGATAGCAAAGTACCTGTGTTTTGGCGTTCATCAAGTCATGGATTTTCACACAATAAGATGACAGTCGTCTTTCCTGTGCAGGCCAGTGGTTGTATGAGAATACATGCCTTGAGCAGCGGGATTCATTACTGGTCGTACCCTCAGGGGTTTTGGCCAGGGTGCGGTGTCGTAGGCCGCTGGTGTGAGATTCATCCCTCGACTCTATGTCTGGTCCATTGGTGGGATGAGGTATGATCACCTCACCCGTGCATTTCCCGTCCCCTGTCTGGTAAATCTCTATGTTTTGGTGGGCTGCTTGTGAAGTTATCCATTTGAGATGCTTGCTTTGGGAATACGTTATCCAGGTCTTAGAGTGGAGGCAAGTAGAGATGGGAATGGCCCAGATCATATGGTTAGATTGGTCATAGTTTCGGCAACCTAGGGTAAATGGAACCGACAACGTCAGAGTTCGTCCACTCATGGATTCTCTCGTATAAGATGATGATTCATCTTGCCTTTGCAGACCGCGGTTACATGGGAATACATGTTTTGGTTGAGGGTTTTATTTCTGGTACAAACAACTTCAAAAGTCAGCAACTAGTAGTTTTCTCATATTAAATGATTATCATCTTGCTTGTGCAGGCCGTGGTTACATGAGAATACATGAGTTGGTCAGGGTGTACGTTTTTGCTACCGTCATCCTTTGTCAGGTACGCATACTCCTGTACAGGAAGAGTTTCACGTGGCACGTCAGGCTTCGCTGTTATATTAGAATGGTTGCTTAGTTGAGTGGTTCTGTTTAGGGAGCCAAACACAATGATAATGGCAGTATCAGTGGTATACATTGCTTCCCATGGTTTTGGGGTTTTAGTACTGCGTACAAAGGTCATCGCTCAAAATTATTGTTATTCATAACTCCCGTTACATGTTGTGAATAGAAGCAATGTATACACTATCTTACTACGTTGGTGTGGTTGCCCTAAGGTACAGAAACATTCGCCTACTAACTGAGTCATGTATGTAAGTGTGTGTTATGTTAATTTCATATTAATTTAAGAGTTCTTAATCTGAATGTCGCATTTTCTTTCTGAACCTGTTTCCAACGTGGCAGTGAAAAATGTCATACCCGTGGTATACGGTCTAAAATACCATCAGTACATCCTGTTTATAATACAGAATAGCCCTCTGGACCTGTTTAGTGTAACGTGTAACGTAGTACTGCCCTACTATCTGTTGTTTTCCATATGACAAATCTATACATGTGACTTAATATTACATTACAGGGAATTGCCCAAAAAACACTGTTGATATATACGTGAACACTAATTAAAAAGTAGCCAGTGGAAAATAACAGTTGTATTTGTGAAAGTATTTTAAATCATAAACAGTTGGGGAAAAAATAAAGAGATCAATGTCACCTAAATCAACCCCACTAAAAACCTTTGGAATGTGATCAAGTGGAAGATGGATGGTCACAAACCATCAAAGAAAGCTGAGCTGCTTGCGTGAAGTCACCCAACATCACCATGAAACACTGGTGGGGAGCATGCTAAGATGCATGAAAGCAAATTATTATTATTATTATTATTATACAATTATTATTATTACACCTAATATTTATTTCGAAACACTTCCTAAGTGTCCATTATTATTGTGTCATTTCTATAAATAAATGCTCTGAATGACAGTATTTATTTCAAATTTAGAAGAAATATTGTCAGTAGTTTATGTAATCAAAATGTTCATTTTACCCAAATACATACCTATCAACAGTAAAATCAGAGACACTGATGAGTTTGCAGTGGTGTCTAAATTTGTTATAATAATAATAATTCTATTTAATTTAATTTATAACATTTTTAATGTAATTTATTAATATCTATACCATTTTATGGGATTGATTTATTCTATTTAGTGTAATTTAGTGTTTATAGTTGCATTGTTCTCATGCGTCTAATTAAACAAATTCAGTTAAAGTTGAAATGACTGATGTGGAGGGTGAAGCTCATGTGGTTAGTAGGCACATACAAAGCACATTTCTAAACGATTTGGACCCATAGTTGAATATCAATGGATGGAATATACTGGAATATCATGGTTTCACTTTAAGGTAAAAGCAGCACTTTTGTAATGTTAAAAAATAGATGTGATAGCGTGCGAGCTATGGAAAAGGGTCAAATGTATATTTTTCAAGGCCAACGAGTCGGAATTGCCAGCCCTGCAGCACTGAACATGAAGGAAACATGGGCAATTCATGAGCCATCAATGTCAAACTCCCCTTTTATGAAAGCTATTAATCTTGACATTAATGCTTTTAAAGGTATTGTAAGAGAAGTGATCACGGGAAGGCAGCCCATGTGCTGTGCTTTGCTCTGACGCTTGGTCTCCTCAGGTCTTGAGAATTACCTCTGAAAAGAAAACGATACAGTCCCTGGTAATAGCAATCACATGACTCCTTTAGGACCTAGGTGGAAGAATAATATTTATTTTGCCTTCACTTTGTCACCAAGGAGATGCAAGTAGAACCCTGCAAACAAAGGCGAGTAAAGTGAAAAAGAGCCTGCCTGTTTTTGCCGGGAGAGCAAAAACTTATTTGTGTCAGCCATAATGCATCAGGTTCTGATAAGAGCACCACTTTCCATTACACGCCGCGGTCATCTTGAATTGATCTGCTTGCACAGCCTGGCCGAGTATCCACCATCCTAAAACTCTGGGCCTTGTTATTGTTATGGGAAACTGGTAGCCTTGTGTGTTTCCAAGAGAAACAAAAGGAAAATATTGTCAATGCAAATCCAATGGCTGCGGCATACTGTGCCTGGAAGCCCGGGGCACAACACCGGGTATAGCTCAAAGAGTTCCACGCGAGGTTACAGCGGGAGGACAAGCAACTAGAGATGTTTCACTGACCGGACGTGTACAAAGATCCCCAAAAAAATTATCTGGAGAATTTAGCCACTTCATCACTGAGACAGCCCTTTCAGAATATAAAATGGACATTTAAAACGACACCTTCCAATGACGATCCCCAGGAACAAAGGGAGAGGAAGACAAAGAAAGAAGGAGGTAGGGGGCAATTTGTGTGTTTTTCATGAGGACATCTGACCAGGTGATCTGCAGTGAACTTGGGCGCACAAAGGACATAGGTAAATAGCACCCAAGTTCCATATGAAACCAATCAGTTTCTCTGTCTCTCTCTCTCTCTCTGTTTATCCCTCTCGCCTAAGCTACATGGTCCTTTCCTCCCTCCATAAACCCACACCCTGCATTTTATTTATCCCCTCTGCAGAGTACAGCAGACGCAGGATATTAACAAATAATTACCCTGTGTTCCCTGCCAATGGAGAATGTAACCTTTACAGCGGCATGCAAATCAGCTCCTAATTCTCAGAGCGATAGTTGAGGCTGGGTTTGGAAATAACATACTTATTAATCTATGTAATTGTGCTATCAATCATTATGACCTCCTCATCCATTTGTTGCCGTTTAGGTCAGTTCTGCCAGAATGACATTATGACATATTCATTATGGAAGTTTACTAACATGCTGGCAAGTCTGGCCATTAGTACTGTTTGAGCTATACAGCAACCCATCAGAAAGGCTAGTAAGGAATATATTAATATACAAGGCCCATGACAAATCAATCAACTACCGGCACTTAGCCGCCTCAATATCTCAAGATGTTATTCACACAGAGAAAAAACTAGGAATTAAGATGGATTATGAAAGTTCTAGGAGTAACTGTAAATGATTTGCCACAACATATGCTCAAACCTCACATCCCACATTGTTGCACAGTGCAGAAGCAAAGCCAGTACAGACTTCAGCTTCGTTGGAGAAAGAAATAACCACCAACTTCAGACAGAACGGAATAAGCAGCTGGGAGAAAAAAAAAGCGCCCGTGTCTGGACATCTGGTTCACACACTCTCCCCCCTTTTCGCTCTATCTTTTCCTCGCTTGCTCCATTCTGTGCATGAGGGTGTGTTTGCGTGAGCATGTGGGAGTGTAAGAAAGAGAAAGAAGGCTTGTCTGTTTACGTAAAAGTGCATGCCGGTGTGTCTTTGAGCTGGAGTCGATATAGTCCAGTCAACTTAGAAATGCTTATGCGTCTTCTTAAATAAATAACAAGTTGAGTATAGCTGCAAATGCAGCCGTTTCCAGCTGGCCATGTTTGGATTGCATCATGTAATGTCTAAAGGCTTTAATCAACTGATACTCAGAGCTAACACACAGCACTGGGACTTCAGTCAGAAACACTGAGCAGAAGGTAATCAAGACTTGCATTCAGTGGACCTTAACCTGTTAAGTACAAGACTGTCTATTGAAGCTCAGTGTGTTGGCTCATATAGTGCAGAAGATTACATACATTGTTATGAGAAAAAAGTAGGTGTACGAAGGTTCAGGAAACATCACCCTGTTGTAAGACAGTATTGTCAGGGAGTGTAAAACATCCAGACGCTTCAAACCTGCTGGAAAAATCTGAGTGTCACTCAGACTTAACCTTTTAAAGGTCGGCACCATGCTTAGTGTAATACCATAATGTCATTGTAGAATACCATCAGAACATTTAAAGATAACAGTCACAGAAATGTATCAAGCAAAGGCATAGGAGTTCAACACAAAAACTGTTTGTATTAGAAACTTGAATTGCTATGATGTTTCTATCTGATGGAAACTTTTACAATCCATCTTTGTTTCATATATTCACAGCAGACACTACTCAATTTAATCCGATAGAATGTTACTCTAATACCAAGAGACTTATTGAAATAGCTTCAGAAGTTTCATAACTGTATCTTAGTCACTGGGTAAATCTGGTCATTGTATTTGTTTTCTTAAAAGTGTCTGTTTTCGAGGTTGGTTTTCATTACACAATGACAACATGGCAGATGTCTAGACTGATTGAAATTGCCCTTCATCAAAATGGATTGGAATGAGACAATGGGTTGCAGGCCTTTAGTACAAAGTGCTGAGAAAGAAATCAGCAATGAAGCGATTGAATAGGAATGCAGCAGGGATGGCCTGAAGAGTAAGAACAGACAGGAGAAAAAAATAAAACAGCTCCAAGTCATTTGACCTTCAGAAATGTATTTTAAAATGACACCAGATGCTCACATTTACCACAGAGATCTGCAAACCTCCGTCCTACAAATACGCTTATAATTCAGCTCTCTAGATGCCATATGCAGGACTCTGCCATTCTCTATGCAGTAGTGTTGTGCATCTTTACTTGCATGGATCTCATCATACAATGCAGTATGGCATCTTTACAGTGACTGTTCAGATTTCTATACCTAATACCTAATTACTTAAACTATAAATATTTTTTGTTAAAAGCATCTTTTAACAGTGTTTGTTATAGTAATAAGA
>JACXGM010000108.1:79999-96808 GCA_016801145.1 Umbra pygmaea
TAAGACAGTGTTGTTTATAGTGACTGTCCCCAGTAGTAATAAGACAGTGTTGTTTATAGTGACTGTCCCCAGTAGTAATAAGACAGTGTTGTTTATAGTGACTGTCCCCAGTAGTAATAAGACAGTGTTGTTTATAGTGACTGTCCCCAGTAGTAATAAGACAGTGTTGTTTATAGTGACTGTCCCCAGTAGTAATAAGACAGTGTTGTTTATAGTGACTGTCCCCAGCAGTAATAACACCGTTTTGTTTATTGGGACTGTCCCCAGCAGTAATAAGACAGTTTTGTTTATTGGGACTGTCCCCAGCAGTAAAAAGACAGCGTTGTTTACAGGGCCACCACAACAGCATGGGAGCTATATCAGGTGTTCATTTTCAGCCCTAACCTGGTTGTACCTCCAGGAGCCAAAGCAAACAGATGATTTTCCCTTTAAACATTTTGTTCTCATCAATCCGGAAAGAAATAATTTAATTAATTAGTCTAGGTTACAGGCTATTTACCTTTATCCATCTCAAATTAACTGTTGGTTTTAATTTGTATAATTTTACCCAGATGTTATGGACTTCACAAGATAAGATCCGAGAATGTATTTTAAATGTAAATGTAGTACATTAGTGGACATTAGTCACCTTAGGTCCTTACATTAAATCTTTAAATATGTGTATAATAATATAAATTCTTAAGAGCATAGAGCATGTTTGACATGCAACTACTAAGAAGTGCTTCTCATATTTAATATATGCATACATTAGGGTTCCTTCAGCACCTTTGGTACTCTCATCCTTTACAAAGCGAAATGAATTAGCTGAGGTAATGACACTACAAACCTGACCTGGTCTAATACTAAAGATCTACACAGCATACATATGGGTACAAAAATAATGGAAAAACCTGAATGGAATGGAAAAAACATAATGTATAGCCTTTGCATTCACCATATTTCAACCCAATTTAGGGAGATTTCGAACCATCGTGCGCTCAGTCTCTGCCACTATCATCAAAACACCAAATGAGTGAATATCCGAGGCCACTGAACCTGTTATGGCAGCTCGTGTTTGCCCAACACATTACTAAGACACTTTGTTACATTTTTTTAAAATTTTCACCAATCTGTACATTAGTTGTGTCACGATGTCGTTAGTATTTGTGCTTGTTGTATGTGTCACTTCGTGGTGGTTTCTCCCCTGTTGTTTTGTTTTTGTTTTCCCGCTCTTTGTATCACATGATCCCATCACATGTTTTGGTTAGCCTATCAGTTCTGTTGCTTAGCCCTTGCCTGCACACCCTTCCCTCATTAGTACAGTAATTAGTTCTGTGTGTTTGTCTCCATAGTGTGGTTCATTGTTCATGTCCAGTTCATTCTCGTGATTTCAATAAAGCTTGTTTGTTTGGTGAAGATGCACCTGCCTCCACTATCTCTTGAACTGTGGCAATTTTTATATACTGTAGATTTAAACACAGCCAATACCTTTTAGTCGTTTTTAACCTTGAACTCAGAAGGACGCCATATAATTGTGCTATTTCAGAAGCACAAGATGATGGCAGCAGTGCATGCGGAGTCGGTGGTGACGTATTGGACCACAGAACACCCACTAATTCAAACACACCCGGACACACTCCATCACGTAGGCCTTGGCACTGAACCCCCGGCCTATTCAGCCACCCAGAGAAGAGAGGTGTTGGCAGCTTTGTAGTCCATTCACTTTTGGCCACTTTCGTTTTTTTAAGACAATTAATTTCAAAGCTGTTTAATAATCTTACCTCTTTAGCCCCCCTGAACAGTGAGGGTTCTGTTTTCATTTGGCATTCGAACGGCACTAGGGTCTAACACATGTGTTGGTTATTATATAGACGGCAGTGCTCTGCTACCAAACACTTCCAACAAGTGTATTAAATTGCCTATTTGACACCAGTTTGCTTTCACTAAGATGAAAGTGGTGGAAAGATTTGTGTGCCAATCTTGAAAACAAACGGAAGAGCAGCATATCCCGTGGCAATGCACAATGCCCACAGAGATAATTGTGTGGTTTTTTGCGAGTGAACCATGTTGCTTATCTACAGATTTTCCACAATTTAGTTTAATTTGATTAAAAGCCATGGTAAATGAAAACTTCGATTTATCCACCACATGCTCTGCTCCTACAGCTAACTCTAGTGAATTCCTGAATGATTACATGAAAAATAGTGATGGGGAGAGGGTCTCTGCCCATATGGAAAAGCTTGATTCAAATAAAATATTTTATGTTTTTCCTCATATGACAAACAAAATTTGTACCTAACATTGGCCCATTTCCTAAAAAACATGGTATGACAAATAAAGCTTGTAATTTATGATTCATCTATAAATATTATAAATGTATGTTGTGAAAAATATTTCATAACAACAAAATATATAGTAGCAAAGTCTGTTGAAACCTTTTTTTAATAATATTTATCAAATAATGCAAATTAGAGTAGGCTAGCCTGTATAGTTTTAAATATGTGCACATGCACACATCCATGTTTTTCAATTGGGGATGTTCTGATATGTCCAGGGGTGTAGCACAAGATCCTGGGCCCTATTCATAGGCAGTCCTGATGGGCCCCCATGTTATTTATATAAAATATATTCCATACTTTTCAAGGGCCCTCTCTCCCCTTTGTCCCTGGTAACCAGTATTGGTTTTACTCCCAGTCCGACGCCCCTGGATATGTCTATGAGAAGTTTAAGCCCGGATGCACCAACTATTTAATTGTGAAACCCCAGCCCTATCACACCACTGCCAGTGCTATCCCTTTATAATTCATGCTCTAAAAAACAAATGCTACACCATTAGCATAAGATTTACTACTGGGTTAGGATGGTTAAAATTGAACTGTCAGTATGCAAGAGCTGCAATCATTGTGCCATGACGTAACCACTGGCTAGCGTTCAGATATCCATCCTATTATGGTTGGCTGTTGAAAGCCTTCTAAAAAGTGCACATCTCTATATAATGATTATTTTGTTAACAGAGAGCGATTATAGAGTCGATTATTTGAGGCTTTTACTTTGAAACTCTGTCATCCTCTTTGATTATTTGAGGCTTTTACTTTGAAACTCCGTCATCCTCTTTCAAATAGTTATTGTTCTTCCTCTCTATGAAGCAGCTAGCTTTCCCATGTTCTGAGGTAACACAAAACAAGACGCTAGTGAGAGGCCAATAACAGCCATTTATCCAAAACGTCAAAGTGTTAATATTTTCCCATGGCCTTTACTTGGCCCTTAAACACTCAATAATAAAATGAAGAATTCAGACAATGTTAATACAGGAATAAATCCAAGTTTTCTTTTATTCAGTTAGCCAACAGGATTGTTTATATAATTGATCATACATGTATATTTTAATTTATAAATACATGCCATCATTTCTAAGATGCTACCCTATCATTTAGCTAACTGCTTTGTTTGATAGAAACAGATGTTATTCCTATTGTAATGTCATCCAGTTTAAGGCTTACATTATGTTAAAGAGTAAAATACATTAAAGTCCACTCGGAAGGGCAAATTAACCTTCCAGGGACCTTTAAATGTCATGTGCGGACATATACTGGATGCATACTGGATGACCTATAATTCAATAGTGAAACCTATTCCAAATGAACATTATAGGTATCAAATTTTGCAGTCAAATATGACTGATTGCCTGGCTAACATTGTCATCAATTACACTCAATTAACTAAATTAAGAAATGTCTAGCCCAGGGCTGCTCAAACCAGTTCCATGAGATCTACTGTGCTGTAGGTTCTCTCTTCATCCCTTATTTAGCACATCTAATAATTAGCTAAATGAATAAAGGTAAGCAATAAGAGTAAACAAGAGTAAGCAAGAAGCACTATTTCTCAGTTTTTCTCATGGTTACAGTAGTACGGAACAGGTTTTAAAAATACAAAAGACATAGTGCCACCTGGAAGTTAAATCACACATTATCTCTGCCTGATGACACTGTTGGAGCAGTTTTTGGTATTGTAGGCAAGCTGCTGGATACGGCACTTTGAGATATGCCCCCAAGTACACACCAAGTCTGACCCAGGGGATCCTCTGACCCAACCAATGACCACTTGCCAAGTTCGGATGTAAGCCGAAAAAACATGTGATCTAATAGGGGACAAGCATCCAACTTTAAACATGTTTATCCAGGTTGGTAAAGATAACATTCTCCTAAGACCTCTTGAGACTGTAATAAGTAGCTTGTGCGGTAACATAACAGACCAGGAACAACTCGTGCCCTTCTACCGCATCCCACTGCTTTGCACACGCTGACTTATCAGCAGGTGGAATCTAATCTGGAACAATATCAAGCCATTCTAAGATTAACCGCTAAAGGTCAGGGATTACCACTCAGCATTCCTTAAGTGAGGTGAACCAAATATGAGAACAGTGCACGGAACAGGCCTCAGTACGCCACCCACGGACACATCGTCATCAGGTTCACCGTGGTGGCTTGTGGCTCTGTGTCAGTGCTGCGTCCTGGTAATTTCAGAACTGCGGCGAACAAGCTGTCGATAGACACAGTACCAGTGATCCCAATCCCCCCACCCTAACAAACACATGTAGAGAAGGGCTGAAACTAAGAGAAACCAGATCCTGTCACTCCGATGCCGAATCGATATCCCCTCAATTAGGTCAGTGGAGGTGTTGGGTCAGATGTGGAGGACTGGAAAGAGAAGTGGGGGGGGACAACATTTTCTTATCTAGGTTTTTTTCTCCCTCTATCCTGTCTTCAGGACTGTGTGTTTACTGAGAAGGCTTGGAGCAAAGCGTTGGAGTGGCGTAGAGCCAACATCAGCAGGTCCACCGTCCACAGAATAGACACTCTGGGAGCCGTCAGCAACAAGCAGACAGATGGATAACTGCCTCACTCCTCTCCCTCTCTGTCTCCTTCCTCTCTCGCTCTCCAACCATATGTTCTGAACAATGAACTGTGCACACAATAAATTGTTTTCCTATGCTTGAGCAAAGGCAGAGAATGGTGGGAGAATCAAGTCCATATGTGCGCTCTGTGTGTTTTGTTGGCTGATAGGCCTGACTGAGAACCGATGTGCAACTGCAATAATGACTTCATTGATTTTCCTGACATTGTGCATTGAATCTAACTGATAACTAACAGGCCTAATGTGAACCCTGTCCAGATGATAGGAAAACAACATCTGTATCAGCAATGGTGATTTTACAGCATCTTTATCAGCTCTGGCACGATTTTACAAAAACTTGGAAAATGTAGTCATAACGACATCGACAATTCGTTTAAAAAAGAAACACACAGACACCATTCACAATGCAAAAGCATAACCTTCCTTATCTGAAAAAGTGATCCGTCAAGACACTCAAGGTGGCAGATTTGGTTATGTGACCCCTGCTGTCCTGAGGGCTTCTGTGTTTGAGTGTAACATAGCAGCAAGCGAGTACAGACACAACACAGTAAGACAGTGTATCTGCTGTCTGAGCCACAGCTATCACAGCCATTGCAGTTTTATGCTGAGATGGCATGTGAAAGGAACACTGGTGTTAAAGTCTCCATACATCACGGCTTGAATGCGGTACTGTCTTTCTGGATATTGGTCACATTCCATTGACTTGTTACAGATTACTATATACTGTAAATGTAAAACTGAATGAGATTTCTCTGTTTCTCTCCAGACCTGAAACAGAGTGCATCTGTGCGTAGCTCAAACACAGCTGCATGTTCGCTGAGCGCTGTACATTTCGCTCAGTGCTGTAACAACAATGACGGCTACACTCTGGAGCATTTTCCATCCCACAGGTAAATACACATACATATTTCCATTTCATCTCACAGACAGATATTACATCCACCAGCTGCTAATGACAATAATCTGGAACTAATTACAGTTATATTAATTACTCAAACAATGCCATGTGTTTACATCATTCTCTACAGAACAGGTTGAAGCTGGCATCTGTTAGATTGCATTAAGAACCAACATGCTGGGTGAACATTATTGGTTTATTTGCCACAGTTTTTCCCCCACTCTAATGTGTCATAAAAGAGCACAAATTCCTAAAGATATAAAAACCCTTTGTTGTTTGGCAAAGACGATACATCTATGTTCGCAGCATGGCACGACTCCTGGGTGGTGCAGTGGTCTAAGTCGCTTCCTTGTAGCACAACTGCATCACATTTTCCAAGGTTCCAAAGTTGGTTGCGGCATTGTTGACTATGCATGTGGGATCTGCTAGGGGTAGAGCAAAATTGCACAGCATTCCCCTGGTAGACGGGTAAGTAGTATGACACAATATTTGATAATTATTACCATGCCACATCGTTCTAATGTGACTTGTGCAGTTTGGGTGCCTGTAAATAAAAAATGTAAAAAGTATATCTGTTGAATGCGCAATTCTTCCCACATCCTGACTGGACGTCCCTGTTCAATGAGCAATACTGGCTCTGTCTTGGTATTGGTACATCAACTGAATAAAAAATAAATAATTAGATAACAATGGCTACATTATGTCACATTTTACCATCCACTTGTTTCCCCTTGCTTCACTCTGTTCCCCCACGTCCCCTATAGGCTATGAACCTAACCCTGGAGATGGATAGTACAGCACCTCCCACTGCGTGGACGTGGCACTGAGATGGAAAGGGTCGTCCTAGCAACGCCCTAAAAAACAATGTCACGCTGCAGGCATTTAATTTAAAAACCTTTCAAAATTCAAGGATCCAAAATTCCTTGTCACTGGGATGCAGACTTGAGTATTCGTTTTCCAATGGTGCATATAATCAAGCCTTCCAATTGTTTCAAATTGCATTCAAATGAGAAGTGTGGGAGGAATTTTATGCATTGTGAATGCCATTTATAATGAAAGCTAACATACAAAAATATTGATGTTTCAAGGACACATTAAATCATATTTAAAAAAACATTGTATTTTGAGGGCCTCTTCTATGCTTGGAATGAACAAAACACTTCGACAACACTGATGGGCTCTGAAACTCAAGAAGCAGAGCCTCTGAAACAAATAACAAAATGTATTTCCCCCGTCAAAGCACGTAAAGGCCTGATTTTATTCCTTTTTTATTTTATTTACTTTTTCCAAGAATCTTCATAGTGAGACTGCTTGAAAGCTTAGGACCAATCAAACCCAAACATTTAATCCAACTCCCATCACACGACCCTGACATCCAGATGTCTCCACGCTAAGGCAACAGCAGTTCGTCAGTACAGCGGGAAAGAAATGTTGGCCTGGCAAATGTTCGTTGTCTCCTGGCCCCCTGGGGAAAGCAAATAGGATCTTGCACACGTGTCACACTTATTAAGTACATTTGCATGGGAACATGAGAGCTCACTTTCAGCAAAGTGTCAACGGTTTCTTGGTAACAGCTTTCCCTAGAGCCAGAAACTGCACCCTAATTCTCTGGGGTTGGGGAAAGGGTAACATTCCCTAATTCCTGGGACACTGCATATCACTGAAGGTTAATGGTCTTTCTTGTTAGCTGATTAGTGTTAAATCCAGTTCCAGGTCATTGCCAGAGGTAACACTGTCTCTGTGAATGGTAATCAGGTCCATGTCTGTTTTCGTGCAGACCCTCCTATTTCCATCTGATTGTTCATCTGAGGAGGTTCGGTTTTTGCAATAAGGATGTTTAGTACTAGAAAATTGTTTTCCCAGAGCCAGTCATCGCTGAATTGCACATTATAGTTCTGATTTGCTGAGGCAATAAAAGGAATTATATAATCAGCGAAACATGGAAGCAAAATAGATTAATAAAGCAACATTAGTTAAATGATGTATGAAATGAAATGTGTTTCTTAGCCTGCAGCCTAAAACCTTTAAATATCAAGTAATGCACTTAATGAACTTTACTCTGTACTCAATTACCTGTGGCAAACGTGCCCTCACAGCATTTTAAGATGAAAAAGAAAGCTGCTCAGGGACTGGGGAATTTTATTTAGATTAAAATAGGAAGTTAAAAGCCACCAACAAAACCCACTGTCAGCATTAATCAGATTCCTGAAAGTGATACTAATTGAAATATACAACTCTGGAAAAAAATTAAGAAAACACTGCAAATTGTTCTTAAATCAACTAATTAAAAAACTCTAAAATGACATCAACAGGAAGATGGATGGTCATAAAAGGTATAAAGTCCAACATCAATGTGAAAGAATTATTATACAATTAGTAATATTCCACCAAATATTTATTTCTGAACTCTTCTTAAGAGTTCTCTTCTATTAGAATTTTGTTTAAAAATGAATGTGAACTTATTTTCTTTGCATTATTCGTGTTCTGACAACACTGCATTTTTTTTTGTTATGTTAACCAGTTGTCATTTTCTGCAAATAAATGCTCTGAATAACAATATTTTTATTTGGAATTTGGGAGAAATGTTGTCAGTAGTTTATGGAATAAAAACAGCCCTAAATCACAATAAATACGTTCTGAGGGAACTATTTTGTAAAACCGAAATATGTGGAATATGAACATATGAGAGGGTCAATTACGTTTGTAGGGAACTAAATTGAACACTCGAATAACGTTCAATATGAACATATGAAGATCATGACGTAGCATATAAATAGCATAGTTTTTGCTAGGGCGGAGGTCGGGGATGGTGGATGGGCGTATAAATCTGTGACTTGCATGCAAGTGTTCGCGAATTCAAATCCAGACCGGCACTTTGTGTGTGTTTTGTTCTACATTGCTTGCGTCATGCAGACACGCGATTGTCGGTTTTTGTAATGTTAACCCTAACCTTAATTCTAACCTTAACCCCAGTAACGTCATATCTAACCTTAACCCTTAGTAACCTCATGCCTAACCTTAACCGTTAGTATCCTCCTACCTAACCTTAACTGTGAATGTTGCAATATTATTTCGAACGCTATGGAATGTATTGAATGATCTCGCATAAATCTGCTAAACGAAATGTACCGGAGCAATGTAATTGAACTACAAATATAGCCTAATAAAGAAACGTGCAGTTCAAACGTAAAAACACCCTAAATATGTTGGCATATAACGTAATTTAGGTTTTCAAAATAGTTTCCCGAAAATGTAATTTGGGAGAAATTCTGAGATTTTACGGTTGAATAAAAATGTCAATTTTACCCAATACTGTACCTATCAATAGTAAAACTAGAGATACTAATGATTCTGCAGTGGTCTCCATTTTTTCCAGCACTGTAGATGAATTGAAAGGTGGTTTATTAGGTACAGTATGTGGATGAACACATAAATCTGGATAGGTTATAACTCATGAGACAGACCTAAAGTGATTGCAAACCAATAAAGCACAAGTATGTTCTTCCATTGAAATATTTAGAATGTAAGTGTGAACATGTATGCCCTCAACCACTAAATTGCTCTGGATTAGAGCATCTGCAAAAATTTTATCTAAATTATGCGGGGAAAAAAATGCTAAAAATACCAAAAGATTTTATAATCCGAACTCAATTCAAGTGAGAAAATAGCATTTTCTAAAGGGGTCTGCATGGCATAGTGGGCTAAGTTACTGCATTGCAGGACAGTCTACATCAAGATAGTCAGTGGTTCGAGTCTATACTATCGGTTCTCCGGCTTTACCTGAACCTCGAGAAGCGGAATTATCTACCTTGCCACATCACTCTCCAGTGACTCCTTGTGTGCATATCGGGCACCTGTAAATTTGTAATGCTACCCTATTGGTGCGTAATGTAGTAAAATATAAGGTTCGGCACTTATAACCTGAGTTGAGCAGAGGAAAGGACAAACAGACTTTACTAAGCAAGTAACTACAATCTTTATGTGTTTTGTATAAAAATGTAAAGATCATATCTAAAAGGCTAGACTGCCCACGGTCCAATGTTAAGCAAATTGTTTGGGATCAAAACAGGTCTCAATCATTTCCTGAATGTCAAATTGGGAGGATAGAGATGTCTGTGTCGTGTCCGCGTGCAGTAGCAGAGTTGCCGAAACTGGTCAGTGTCGTCTCAGGCGACAGAGCTTTACTCGCCGGCCCAGGCTCTGTCCTTCTCGGTATGTCACTCTACCCCAAGGACGGCCCGTTTCTAGGCAGCTCTACTCCCAACCTCCTGTGGAACAGTGTTTCTCTACTGGCACTCTCTGCTGGCAGTCTACTTCCTGGAAACCAGACACCTGTCACCCAACATTCCACATTAATATAAAAATAAGTAATATCCCCTGTTGGCATTTTCCACCCTGTTACAAATTCAATCGCAGAAGTAAAGTTGGTGAATGTCATCATCCCATACATGATAAGACTAAAGGCTTCTGTGTTAAATGAGCAGTGTGAAAAAGAATAGGCGGCTTGGCGACATGTGGTTGGATGAACCATGCAGGCGCCCCTTGCCATCCTGCATCGGTCCAAGGAGCTGTCGACGAGGCAGGGTCAGTGGGAATTGAGAGGGAACATTTTTTAAAAGATCTAAATTGCATTTTCAGTTCCATAAAAAGTGTATTTATTGCCACGAAAAGAAAATGTTCTGTTAAAACTCAAAAACAAAAGACATCCTTGATGATTAAGATTAAATGTTTAGGGCTGGCCAAAGTCACTTTTGGACCACCCCCCCAAAGAGCTGCAACAAATTTCTCTCGATAAACATTTTGACTACATGTCTACAGAGACTGGTGGAGAATCAAAGCCTTGTAAACCCAGGAAACACATAAGAAAACATTACAGATATAAAGATAAACAAGAAAAATATACAGTACTGTGCAAAAGTCTTAGGCAACCTAGATATTGTTTGACTCAAATCTAGTTGTAATAATTCCGTTTTTGTGATCTACATTAGTTTGTCAGTAGAAAATATCAATGTACTATAGGTATTACCAAACCTTCATTTGCCATAGTATGCAATGCTAAAGACAATTATTTATACTTTTGTAAAAAACAGTAACATTTTGTAAGGGTAATTGACCACATTTTAGATCAGTGCATGGTGCCACAATGATAACAAACAGGTATGCTAATGATCAATGACATAATGCACTGATAGAACTAACTGATTAACTGAAACAGGAATGGGTGTAGAAGGAATTATACTGAGTAAAGGACAATCAAACTAAAAGGTGAGGGTGTGACAAGTTATTTTAGTTTTTCACTGTGTTCTGCTCTTTACAGTATACATTTCATGTTTGGGAAGTATCATTTCTATATTTTTGAAAGCATCTTGCGTTTTTTGTACAGGTGCCTAAAACCTTTGCACAGTACTCTAGCTTTTGTTTTCTTTGTTTGCAATTAGTTAAGAAAAAGATAACAGAATACAAGGTGAAGAAAGGAATGTAGAACAAGACACAACGTGAGAATGTGAAATTAATTTGATTTTAGGAATTTAACAACACGGACATGATCCTTTAGGCAGATTGGTTGCAACCCATTTAATCACAACACACGTCTACAACATCATGTACCGTAATTATCTACTATAACTACAGGCAGCTAAAAGTCAGGGGACTGTTTTTTACTGTCATGTCAGACATGTCCAAGTGAACTCCACATTCTACTCTATTCTACTACAACAATTCCCATGTATGATTGATTTACTGCCACGAGAGAACACCTAATTCCAGTCAAAACTGAAGAAGATTTATTTAGGGGGACCAACAGTTCAAATGCCTAACAGAGAAGACATCAGGCAGGCAGGCAGCGCACGGTCTCCGCTGCCATTCTGACAGTGATGAGAACAGAAAAGCCCCTGCTTGGGAAGGCTTTCTGGTTGAAGGCCTTTTTAATAAAGTGATATAACTTAAGCTTGACCGCTTTTTAGCTTATTTTCTTTCCATCACCTTCAATGCCCACCGAAAAATGTTTTTGAAGTGAAAAGCATCTTACCGTATCGTTTTGTCTTTTGATGCATGACGCCAAGGCTCTTTGGCTCAAATGTGGGCATACAGTACTGTTTGATCTCCCAATCCCAGTCACTGGAAAGCGGAAGTGATAAGATGCCCATTAAATAAAACGGTTTGACCATTCCCGCACCCAGAACAGACTGGGATTCTGGAGCAAGGCCGGATATCTTGGATAACGTGGCAAAATTCCCATTGAATTGGCTGTTCAAATTATAATAATTATCCACAAACCTGCATTCGAGTCTTTCACCTGCACTATGGTGTGGGAATAGCCTATCCCTCGCATTTTCTTAAATGTCCTGCTTAACATCCAAGAAGCAATAAAAAGCTAAAAATTACACTTCACTTGAAAAATGTATCTCAATGTTTTGACGATTGTCATCCAGATGGATGTGAACATTTGGTGATGTGCCACATGGAAGTTTTTGTTATTGTTATTACTGAGAACAACACCAAATAGCAAGCATGAGGCTTGCGTCACTGATGCTAATGCAAAAATAATGTGGACTGGTTAAACTAGGAAACTGAGGTGTCCTCGTAGCGTAGTGGGTTAAGTTGCTGCATTGCAAGACAAACTACATCATGATAGTCAGAGGATCGAGCCTGAGTACGGCTTCTCCAACTTCGCCTGGTCCTCCAGCATGAGGCAGCGCAAATTGGCACGATGCCTGGGATTTGGAATGGGTTAGAGGGAAACATTGGTCAAGACAAATTGGGATGGGAGAGAATGAAAGAAAAAAAGTCAAATAGAAAACTCTGGCCCAAAACAATGAAGGTTGGATACAAGCCGAACTCCACTGAACTGTACATAACGTTGTACAACACGGACTGGATACATTTACATCACTTTGGATAGACTTCAACCTTCTCAGGACTAATAAAGTAATGCACCTTAACGTAGCCTGACACAGCTAAATAGTCTCTGAAGCTACTCAGGTTTACCTCCACAGAACTGAAGACTCAGAGTACCTAAACACTGTACTCGGTATAGAATAGGAAACATTAGGACTTGCAACATTCACACAGACGACAGGGAATAGTATCCACAATGATAAGCACAAACCTTCTGGAACACTGAAGTTATATAGCCTACTTGATTACTAATCACCAGCCTGTGAGTAAGCTGATCACCTAATTACCCTTCTAATGCGTAATGATAATCTACCCAAGTGTAACCGGCTATATAGACCAGAGCCCAAAAGGTGGTGCGCTAAACCCCTAACCAAACCAAATATCCATTAATATATATTTATACATAAATCACACAATGCATAAATACAGTTCAGAACAGTTATGCCACAACATTGATATTTCAGTCCCTGCTGTCGTGACGAACACAAAAGTTACTATCAATTCCGTTGTGTGCAGGCAGTCTGCATATTGCGCATTTATTGAAGAATGTTGACAGAAAACGTACTACATTATTTTCACTGTTTCCTTAATGATTCAGGGAAAAGTGACCAGCGAGAGAGGAGAAGGATGAGTTGATTTTAAAGCAAAATGGAACTAGTTGCTTGCGACATATTTCAGTATTTCTTTCAAACTGCTCCCATGCTAGAAAAGGTTGGAGACTCATGCCATATAATATTCTCCATAAGTGTACTCAAGTGCTGCTGTCTTTGAGTTGCTGCTGAGTAACCACCACCATTAAACCAGCAAATTAAGATTGACACTTGGTTCTCCTTCTACTCACATTAGATACAAGACAGATAGAACAAGATTAGTTTATCTTAAAAAATATGTATTCCCTATTGAACCAAATCCTTTACACAGGGCAGTCATTCCCCCTGTAAATGTGTGTGTATATAATACAGTATAATACAGATACACAGTTGCATACAAAGACATACCATACCAATTACTTAGTCTTCTACATGGTCTCATTTACAATATTTCTGTTTCTATTAATAGCTGTAACTTTCACACTCCCTATTCTGTAAATACATGAAGTTACTTCAGGATGCTTTTACAAACATCTACCAGTTACAGGGAAGATGAGTGCCCACTTAGCCCTAACAATCACCCCCCACTGAGAGGGTTCCCATATGTCATGTCTGCCCCTTTGTCCCCTAATCCTTGCTGCTCTGGCAGGGGCATGGCAATGTCGCTCAAATGCCATCACTGAGGTTAGCAGCTCGCGCAAACCATTTAGAGGGGGCCCTTTCTCTACACAAATGTTAGCAAGGTAATTTACTGCTTGGCGAAACACAGTCAGATTCCATCTGTACATGCAGACCAAGCCAGCAACTCTGCGCCCCTGGGGTGCTGCCAGACACTGTAATGAATGTAGATAGCAAGCAGACAATAAGAGAGGTGATTTACAGAGCTCTACATCTGCACTGTGACCTCTCCAGTTATTTGTATATGGCTATGGCAGGCTAGGGGAGACACAAAGCAGGGTGCTTCTACCGCGGCTACAGGGTTAGCCATCCTCTCAAAGCGATCTAGTCACCACAGCTCTATTTGTGGAAATGTATTTAGGCTTACCTAAAGTGGAACAGGTGTAAATCTTGATCAACACTCAAGGATAAAAGCCATCGAGGGCCGCAGCCATCCGAAACTACACTAATTGCGCTACAATTGTTTACGTTGGCTGAGTTTTTTTTTGCTAGCAACTAAATTTAGCAGTATCATCAGTGCTTACGGTGGAAATATTTGAAATAATTTCAGTTTCAGTAGTGTTGTTGTTAAAACAAAGCTAACTGTTCTGTAGTGGTTAACTGTTCTACACATGCCCAGAGAAGATGCCACAATAACTAATCAGCCAGTTGATCATGTACAAATTATTATGCAAATTATATTTTACTCTGATTTTCCTAAATTGTCGATGCAAATGACAGTCAGTATCATTTTCAAGTCACCGACCTTTAGGGTATAAGTTGAATTTCATTGAACAAACCACCCAATGAAAACAGTATTTTTCTCTAAAATAAAAACCTCAAACACCACTGTTCCAAATTATAACAGTTTTTCCGATTGCTGAAACACAAAAAGTGAATGCTCAGACCAAAGCGTCGAAACCGTAACGTTTGCATGCATTTGGTACACTCAGGCACCAAATGAATAAACACAATGTCGGCATGGCACCGTAAACAATTCTGTAACACACAGTGCAAAACACTACACACATCATGCATGTGTTACACACATTGGCCAATGATGAAACACTCTGCAGTCAGCACGTCCATTCAATAGTTAAAACACATGACATTAGCAACACTCCTGCACACACAGTAAAACACTTAACCTGTAACTGAACACCAATCAGTCACTATATATAATTCAGGTATGAGCACCTGTCGTGAGACAATCGTGAATGAAACCAGACATCGGGACTGAAACATCATCGGCCAAAGGGCCATCGAGAATGTTGCTGGGCAGTGCGGGGGCAACATCACCATGTGTGCAGCATTAGTGGTCAGGGGGTCCTCCATCACCATGCCACCCTGGGTCCCTACAACACTGCACACATACTGACATTTCTGCATGCACTACATGCCGCGGTCACATAGGACCAACCAGGGCAGACCATGTTCATTGTCATCTGGGATAATGTCAGTTTCCACCAGGCTGCTCTGGTCCGGGACAAATTCGCCAACCACGACCATTTCATGGTGCTGTACCTGCCCCCTTATTCCCCGGTCCTCAACCTGATAGAGGAATTATTTTCGGCATTGCGGTGGAAGGTCTATGACCGCCTACCACATGCACGCGTGCCGCTCCTGCGAGCAATGGAGGAGGCATGCGAAGACATCTAGGTGGGGTCGATACACGGGTGGATACACCACGCCCAGCAATATATTCCGGCAATGCTTGGCGACGGAGAACATCGCCTGTGATGTGGGCGAGGTGACGTGGCCCGACCCCAATCTACGGAGTGATCCCTGAATTGTAACGGGAGTTGTTTTGCTACCTGTACAATGTATCACGGAGGCTTGGTTGCGGGAAAAAAAACGGTTTAAAACTACAAATGACAGAAGTTTCTTGAGTAAAGTTGACCAGTGTGTTGTGTCTGTTTGAGTGTTTATTGATTATTTTGCATGTGTGTTCCCTATCGATCTGAAGAGGGCCTTTTGAAGTCAGAGTGTTAAGTTTTGACATGGCAGTTAGATGTTAATCTCCAAGTGTTGTGTAAAGAATTCCTGTGTGTTAAGTTTTTACACAATGAGCCAAATTTAGCATTTTGTCTGTTAGCAATTGGAAAAAACTGTAACAGAGTTTCAAAACATTTTATAGGTTGTAAAAACCGAAAATGTTTATTCGTTGAATATGCAGCATGAGGAGGTCATATTTACTGAAATCAAAAGCTATTTCAATCAAACACATCTTAACAGGGCAACCCCTTCTTTGATATCACCTTCACATTTTTCTTGCATCCATTGAACTTGTGAGTTTGTGGAGAGTTTCTGCCTGAATTTTCTTTCTGCTTCTAAGCATTGGTTAGGGGTGGCCGAATAGTAGGTTTATGCACAACAGCAAGCCTCTGGAGGATCCTACACCTTGAGGTTTGCGGGACTCCAGAGGCACCAGCAGCTTCAAATACCTGTTTGCTGCTTTGTAATGTCATTTGACACTATTCCACAGCAGAGAGATATTTTTTCTTTCCCATATTACTTGAAACCTGTGGCCTGCTTAATAATGTGGAGCATCCTTAAGTAGTTTTCATTTATTTGGGCTCACCTGGCAAACTAATTATCACAGGTGTCTGAGATTTTGGCGATCCAAAGAGCCCGGAGACACAATACCATCCATGAGTTTGATTGAAAAACAAAATATTTAGGGCCTGATTTACTAACACCAGCGCAGTTTGCACTGCGTCTGTTTATGCGAGTTCGGTAATTGCGCACGCTATGCTTCCACATTTAGCGTGGTATTTATCAAACCCGATACCCATTACGCAATCAGCGCATACTCCGCCCTCCATTAGCGCGCCTCTAAAAGCGCAAACAATGGCCCCGTATCATGGATCTCCC
>JACXGM010000109.1:0-15757 GCA_016801145.1 Umbra pygmaea
CTGGTGTTTTACATTAGGTGTTCCGTTGGTCTTTACATTCAGGCTGTGTCTTCAAGGAAGAGGGGTGATGCTTCACACCTCCCTGCATCCTCTGTATTTGCGTCTCTAAGGAAGCAATAGGTGTGGGATAGCCAGCGAGGCGCCAGCTCTTAATATCTGCATATCTGTCCTGTAAACCTTTTAAACTTCCACTACAGTTGTTTGGCTACAATTTAATAGCACTTGATTTTCCAGACCACTGTGGCTTGGCTGCCCATTGATCTCAGACAATAAACTATGTATGAATGATAACCTTGTCTCTGCAGTCCAATACACTTCTATTTTTCCAAGATCAATCATTGGCAAACTATTTGGTGTTCGCTCTGGGGATGTCCTGCTTTAACTTTTTATTTGTTTTTATCCTGTGTTTGTGTGTAATATTGCTCTCCAGGGCTCCCTGACAGACTATCTGAAAGGGAACGCAGTCAGCTGGACTGAGCTGTGCCATATCGCTGAGACCATGGCCTGTGGCCTGGCGTATCTTCATGAGGACGTGCCCCGCTACAAAGGAGAGGGGCCCAAACCGGCCATAGCTCACAGGTACAATCTGCTCTGACATTAGGTGCGTGTGCGTGTGCATGTGTGTGCGTGTGGGTGCGTGTGTGTGTGTGTGAGACATCTTTTATTATTTTTTTAAATAACATTAATCCTGTAGCAGAACAGAGCCTTTAGTACAGTCTGTGTTTTGTCAGAAAATCTAAAGTATAGGGTATCCTGAATTTCCAAAGACGTCATTAAACATCCAATAGGAATGGTTTTGGCAGTTTTTCATTATTATTTCATTCTGCAAGCCATGGTAGTTCATGGATAAAAACACACATTTCGATTTTAGACTGTTGCTGAGTGTTTTGCTACGCTGTGCCCTACTAAACATGATCCAGCTTTGCCTTCAAGATCATAGCCTCCCTTCACACTGGCTCTGACCTCCTAGCTTCTCTACATTCCCTCCAGGGATTTCAAGAGTAAGAATGTGATGCTGCGGACGGACCTGACTGCTGTCATCGGGGACTTTGGGCTGGCGGTGCGATTCGAGCCTGGCAAGCCACCAGGGGACACGCACGGCCAGGTGGGGAGAGGGGATCCACAATTCTGGCATTACAGTCTCCTTAGCAATTAATTTAGTACCTGATCTACCTGGCAAATATCTGAATGGCCAGTCCTTGCATTTTTCACATAGCAAGTGAAAGCTTGGCTTTTCCTCTTCTCAATTGTTCCTCAATCAAGAGGCAAGAATCATGACATCATGTTTTCCCATCAGGCCTATTTTCAGTTCAATTGTCATGCAACAATTTCAAATTGAATATGTCAATAACATTTCAATGTAATGTAAATCCCATTTTTTACTTGCACAACAAAGGTTTTGCTTTAACAAAGCTTGGCGACGAGGTGAAAACGTGCATGAACCATCTTGTCCTGTAAATGTATTACCTGTGGCCTTGGGCAACTTTAATGGCACACATATCAATTTTGTTGTTATTTAAAAATATAGTTTCAACCAGTGTAGAACACATACAGTTGAAAATGTTCAACCTACAGCTTGTTAAACGCTGCTGTTGTGAACCGTTAGTGGCTAACTAGGCTAGTTATCGTAACTCACAACTTAGCAAATGCCTACTTCTCAAGCTTTTGCAGTTTGCATCGCTGATCCAAATTAGCTTTTGGAGAGAAATCATGGTGACAGCTAGACTCGTATTCAATTATTTTGGTCAGTGTGTTAATACATTTATGAAGAAAGCAATTTTTCGTGTGCAATTGGCAAATATGTCCATTCCAAACAAAATTTACCTAAGAGAAGGTGTACTCATGTACTCTTACAACAAGGAAATTAATTATGCGAGTATCTGTGGACAGGTGTGAATCTGAATGGTGAACCTTATTTGACTGTGTGTTACATATCCATCTATCTATTGCATAGGTGGGTACTAGGCGCTATATGGCGCCAGAGGTCCTGGAAGGGGCCATTAACTTCCAGCGGGATGCCTTTCTCAGGATAGACATGTATGCCATGGGTCTGGTGCTGTGGGAGTTGGTGTCACGCTGCAAGGCGGCTGATGGTGAGTCACACACGACATTTCTGTGAACACACTAGTGGTGTGTAAACACACTAGTGGTCTGTAAACACACTAGTGGTCTGTAAACACACTAGTGGTCTGTAAACACACTAGTGGTCTGTAAACACACTAGTGGTCTGTAAACACAGTATCGGCCTGTAAACACAGTATCGGCCTGTAAACACAGTATCGGCCTGTAAACACAGTATCGGCCTGTAAACACAGTATCGGCCTGTAAACACAGTATCGGCCTGTAAACACAGTATCGGCCTGTAAACACAGTATCGGCCTGTAAACACAGACAGCAGAACGCATAGCTTATTGGTGTTCCAGTCTGAGATGGGCTTGTTTGGCATATTTAGTGGATAAGTATATGTTGTGTTGTTTTGGCAGGTCCAGTGGATGAGTACATGCTGCCATTTGAGGAGGAGATAGGCCAGCATCCATCTCTGGAGGATTTACAGGAGGTGGTGGTCCACAAAAAGATGAGGCCAGTGTTCAAGGACTGCTGGCTCAAACACCCTGTGAGTATGCCAGTTGTCTCCAACGCAGAGGAGCCGATACTGAGATATGCTGTAGCTGAACATTTTGACTCACCCAGGCTTGAATAGTTATATAGTTAACACTGAATAATCAATTATCACATGATTATTTGACGTTTACAAACACTGAAAAAATTCTGAATAAACAGATTTGTTTAGTTAAAGATGCATTCTGGGATTTTTGGCCACTGGTTGTGAAAATGGTGATGTTGAGCCAAGATTTTGTACGATACTTATGTGCCTCATGTCATCCTTTGAAACTTGGAACCGTAGGTATGATAGGGATTGTAGTTATGAAGTATGCTAATATGTCCTGACCAAATTGGATGTTTGTTATATGCAGAAGTCCCAGACTGCATATGTAGGTACTGAAATGTTCAGATCCTCACTGTAATGTATCTCCCAGGGCCTGGAGGCAATGTGTGAAACGATAGAGGAGTGCTGGGACCATGATGCAGAGGCACGCCTTTCCGCCGGCTGTGTGGAGGAGCGCATCTCCCAGATCCGCCGGCTGACCAGCCCCCCTACCTCGGACTGCCTGGTCTCTATGGTGACCTCTGTCACCAATGTGGACTTGCCACCCAAAGAATCCAGTATCTGATTCCCAACCTGCCAGTACCGCCCCAAACAACCCTTGTCTTCTCCTTCTTCAGCCTCAGCGGATCTTAGAAAAAAATCCACATGAATGCAGCTGCTATTTCATCCTGACATTTTGTTTTTATTATTAATTATTATTTTCTTTCCGATTGGATCAATATTACCAGCACACTTCTTCTGTACTGTTTTATTACTTTAATTTTTTTTATCGAGTGCATGGACATTTTAAAACCGCACTCAGGTGCCGACTTATGAATGCTGACATGGTGCAGGTACCTCAACCGTTTTCAGCTCTCAGTCGATTCCTTTGGTTTAGTTTATCCCTCTTTTTCTGTCTCCTGGACAGGATTGCCTGTGACAAAACCAACCAACCCACCAACCAATTAACTATCTACCAAGTCGGACAATACAACAATGCTGCAAAAACCTTGTAGGAACATTAAGACTGTTACAAACAACTAACCTTCCTCAAGGAATTTTAGTGTTCAGAAAACTTTTACTTTCCGACATTGTGTGCTATACAAACCTTTGGAACTAACGGGTGTCTCAAGAACACAGGAAATGTAGGATAACTGGACTCATTTCTTTTCGGTTTTTGCTATGTTCAGACTGAATGCGGTTGTATGAGTGGATGTTCAAAAGTTCAAAAGAAAATGACCTGCATTCAGAGATTGGAGCTCACAGCATATGGACAGTGCATTTTGTGTGGTACAGAACTACTCAGGTAACCATTGTCAAGGAGGCTTGGTTTGAGGTGATATCGAAACGTCCCGTAGCTGGGTGAGAGACAGGACCGCCGTAATTGATGGGTCGGCCAGGGAGAACTTTGGTGGGGGTGCATTTCTGACACAGACAGATCCAAGCATATTTTTGCTGAGATCAAACTGGCATCTCAACACAGAAGGTGCCCAAACAACCACGAAAAAACACTAAACTACAAAAAACAATAGTTGACTGGTGAAGATGTGTATGTATAGCGTGAGGGTGATTGTGTGACCTGTGTGCGTGCATGCGTGCGTGTGCGTGTGTGGTGAAGAGCAATGGAGACCATGAAAAAAGTTTTAGCTGAAAACAGCTGAAGATTAGATAAATGTTTTCTTTTTTGATGTTGTTTTTCTGTTCTACCTTTTTTCTCTTATTTCAGTGAGTATATTGGACATTGGGAGGTAAGGACCTAGATTACTCACAGGGGCCCATCTCAGGCTTCTGCAATGGCTTATCTATATTCTTCTCTAGTGTTGAGCAGGAGGGCATAGTGAAGTTAAAGCATCATAGCCTGGTTCCTATGTATTTACCTCTTTCTCACAGGGACCAAACGTTTTGACTGGTTACTTCCTACATTGTAGAAAGGCTTTTGACAGGGCACAAAGTGTATCAATTGGTTTAAATGTAGCTTCATTGAAATTGGTTACACGTTGCGGTTCAATGGAAGAAGAAAAAAATTGAAAACATACAAGGAATTTTTATTGTCTTAAAAGGCTGCGTTTACACAGGCAACCCTCGTCTGAACTTTTTTCCACAATTTGGTCTTTTGGCAAATTAAATCACACTATGTTCACACTTAACAGTTATTATCAAGGAATTCTGTTCATGAAATTACAAACACATCATGTGACTTTTTGGATTTTACTGGGAATATCAGGTTCCCTTTACAAATACTCTATTCTGATGCCAGTAAGCTTCCATGACATGATTGCAAGGGGGAAATAAGAGCAATAACTTAATGGTAGTAGCAGACTGCTGTTTCTAGCATCATTAGCTAGCTAGCAAGTCTTCAGCCATTATTAAATGGCAAATTTAAAGAGCTTGCAAACAGCATTACGTTCTTTACAACTAGTTAGTTGCTTCATACAGCAGTGAAGTATTTCTCCTAACTTGTATAATGAAATCAGGAGATCTTCAGGAGAACTCTGGATAGAATGTTGATGATATTTGCTCACTGTTTATGTTTTTGGAAGCCAGAAGGCCCCCAGACTGAGGTGAAATCCACAGCCAGTGTGTCTGGCCTGACAGATCTGAACAGTCAGGCCCAGATATGACTACTATGTCTACACTAGTCTTATAAAAAACAATATTTGTTTTGCTTTTTTAAGACAGTGTCAAGTTTTTTTGCAGAGAGTACAGGCCTGAATTTGAACCCATGCTGCAGCAGAACGTGTGCACTGGTGGCAGTGGCTTAAGATGACTGGAATAATCTGGGTCACTAACCTGTCTGTTCAATGTCATCTTGGTATTCTGACAGCATTAATGATATGTAGGTGTTGACATTTTCCAATCTACTTGTATCACATCTTTTTCAGAAACAATGTGATTGTTCAGAAGATTGATTTGTGGAAAAGCAATATCAGAATGGGCATGCCTGTATTAAACAGCCAAAGTGGCAATTAAGAAGTCACATTTCCACATGCCATAATGTAACAGTGAATGTCCACAATGCTGCTGTTTCAACTCAAAGATGAATATATTTCTGTATATTCCTTTATTTCTGTGCATTACACATGCAACTCTTAGTAGATTGAAGTAAACGTGTATAAAAAAGCAAAAGTACGTTGGTAGAAATGACAAGGCTTCAGAGTTAAGAGAACAATACAAATACAGGCATCAAGTAGAGAGAGAACATAAATCAAAAACGCTTAAAAAAAACAATATTGTTCATAAACCACAGACCACCTCAAACCAGAAATACCTCAGATTTTTCTACGTGTATGAGTTCTGTTATATATTTTGTTAGTTGTGTTGACTTATAGTAAGTATATTTTAATGTGAGAAATTGTTTTTTTTCTTTTTAAATGAGTAGAGAGTTTTGGAAGATAAAATGTCCAAATCATTTAAAGAAGTGCTACCAAGTTAAGTTGTATAAATGAAAGAATATTGTGTAAATAGCTGTATACAGTTGTAGAATTATGCCTATGACATCTGGGCATTATTCATTATTTGTGCTGGCTTTTGCCTCAACTCTTCTTTTCCTCTCTGTTACCTAAAGGGACATTGAACCTTGTATTTGGTTTTCCACCCCCCTAAAAAACAAACAAATATCCACCCACAATCCAAGTCTCACCTGTAATATTTTTGCATATTCCATGATTTACCATGGGGTTGTCATTGCTTTTAAAACGTATTTTCATGACTTATCCCATTATGCTGTATTAATTTGTAAAAGTCAACTTTAGTACCAAGAGATACCATTGAATTTCCTTATAAAAAGTGACACAGCTCCTAGTTAGTTTTACTCACAATTTATAGCATTCTAACTTTTTAAAGCATAAAGTAATATTTTTATGAAGCGTTTCCCGATTGATTTCATAGCACCTTCAAAAGAACGTAATGATTCAGTGTCCCTGAAATTTCCTGCCCTTCATTTCACTTCCTCAGACATTGACTGAAAAGGCACAGTGGCAGCAGCTTCAGCTTTTAGAAAATACCCTACAGAGTAGAGCGTGAAGTTATTTGTCAAGGTGCCATGCATTCTTTTAAGATTCTCCATCTCTCAGCAGTGTTCCACGTGTGGGCAGATGTGTGTTAGCCCAACAGTGCACTGCAATGTTCCACATGTGGGTGTGTGTAAGAGGAACCTTGTGCACTGCAGGATTCCACATGTGGAAGTGGAACTATATGCACAGCATTGTTCTATGTGTTGGTGGGTGTTTAAGTGGAACCATGTTCACAACAGTGTTCCGTGTGTGTGTGTGTGTGTGTGTGTGTGTGTGTGTGTGTGTGTGCGCGCGTGCGGGATTACGTGGAACCACGTACACAGGTATACAGGCGGTTTCTGTGATACCCATCGAGAAGCAACAGACTCATGACTTCAGTTAGTTGTCATTATGAACCCCAGTGTTTGAAGTGGACCTCAATCTCTGTGTTCCTGGTTGCTTTGAGCAGTGGGTCAATAGCAGGCTTTAGTTTAGCTTTTGCAGTTAAAAATGTGAATGTGTTGGGTTAGTAAAGGGACTGCTTGTGAAAGGAGAGGCTCTTTCATCCATGTCAAGTATGCCACGATGGCAAGAAAAACAAAAATGATTATTCTGCCAAGTTAGCACAATCATTTAGTGCTTTTGAGTTTACCCGAATTGACGCCCCACCATATCTTTATACATTGTCAGCAAATCAGGGTTATGTTTACGTCGAATTATCAGGTTGGTGTTTGATGTCCATCTTTTCAGGAAGATTATTGTAACACTGGTTTACACTAACCTGTTGCATTTAGCAAACATAAAGAAATTGCAAGTTTGGTTATGAAATGTAGCAAGCAATATCTACAGCAATAGTTAAATGTATTCTTTCTTATGATATAATAAACTCATCGATACTGTAGGTAGCTCTTGAGCTAGCAACCAAACAAAACATCTTCTTTAAGATTTGCTTTGTTGTTGTCTATCCCAGTCATTGTTTTGGTCAAAGTGTTTGTTCAATAGAAATAGGCCTTTTCCTATGTAATAGACCATTAGCCAGAGAAAAATGTAGCCAATGTCTGCAAGAGGGGGAACCAAAGTCTTTCTGTTTTTCTATTTTTTTTTGTGGGTTGAAATGTGCCCTAATTCAAACTTAGCTTTTAACATTGGATACAAAATATTTTATTGCCCTTTCGACCATTTAACATAGTGTTATATGTGGACCTTTACTTGGCATGCTTAATGTTTTTTCTTCTTTTTTTATAGTTTTGTTAATTAATTAAATAATGGAGGAAAGTGCAGGGAAGAAGCTCTGTAGTTGTCAGAAACCACAGAGATTTATATTTCCAAGTCTATTTAAGTACTGGTCTCAATGCAACACCAGCATTACATATGCCGTGTGTAGTTAAGGGTTTAATTCTTTCTATTTTTATGGTCGATGTTAAAATTAATTATGCAATACCAATCAGTGGTTTTAAAGTTTTAGCCACGATGGGAAAGGCAAGTATTACTCTAGTCTTTCATCATTGTCTGGATTTTTACTCTGGTGCCATTTTAATGAATCTATGTCTTTCTAGTTGAGCATTTTATCCTAGAGCTTAGGGCCTGGATAATTTGGAATGGGAGCTGGACTCAACAATGGTATATCCAAATGAATAGTTTAGCTTTAGTGCACGGTACATAGGGTAAAATCAATTATCTACTTTTACCAATACTCACATTGGGGTTCATAATGAGAAAGCTGAAGTCAGAATATAATCAGCATGTGATATCAGTAACATTGCTATATGGGAGTGTCAGACTAAAATTCTGATGTGTTCTGATGTTGTGCCTCATCGTCATTGCTTAAGCCACCGCTGCAGTGCCACTCTTTGTTTATTTGTTATTAGTACCTGACAAAAAAAATGCTATATATATAATATAATATAAAACTCTTAAAAAGTGACCAGCTGTAATTCTGGATGCAGTCTTAGATCCAGGTTTTTCAGGAACCAATTACCTCAGACCTCATGTGAAAAACAGTGTTGCTAGCTGGATAGTCGTCAATACTACAGAAAAATGATATACACTTTCGTCATACCAACAAGAAACCTCGTTTGTACTGGTGTACCATGTATGATGCACCCCTTGACAATGTGAAAACCCCATTCTTTTCTGAGCCCCCCCCCCAGCAGAAAATAAATTGTATTGTATGGAAAACCTTTTAAGTGCTTCCTCTGCTACGTTCCAGCTAAAATTGTTAGTGTACACTCATTTGACAGCTCAATTTGTCATCGAGCAGAGCTGAAAGAAAATGCTTCTGGTGATAGCTACTGACTGAGGGTTTTCTAAACAGTTGCAATTTTTTCATTTTAGCCATGTTTAACTCACAAGAATGCCCTAACAACACTAATAACCACTGTACCCTTTGATTGGTTATCAATCTTTCATAGATTATTATCTCACTGTACCAAACTTTTTATGAGCATATTTTTGTGTTGCTTTCTTATTTACTGTACACAGGGAGACTGGTTCAGGCCATATGAACATTACCTCACGTTTCCCAGAGATCAGTGTTTAGGTCTTGTGTTAAACTGCTACAGCAGCAAGTCATGAGCTTAGGCATTGGACTATCCCTCTTTAAGTATTAATATCTTCCCTAGTGGGGCGGACTATAAACTCTGAATGCCAACTGCTGAATGCTAAAAATGTCCTAAATGTATTTGTAGCCTCTAGGTTAGAATAGCTTGCTCTGAGCTTTAAACCGCCACTATTCCATACAGTGCCAGTTTTTTTTTCTTTTTTCATTGAAAATAGGTGGGAGACCATGACAATGCAGATTGCTTGCTTCTTTCCTTTTCAAGAGGTCACTAGAGGCGCTTTTATGTAGATTGGAGGTGTTCAACCAAACAAAACGAAAAAGAAATAATATTTCACTGCAAGGATTGATACACAAAGTATTTCTTCCAAGATGACCTGAAACAAGGGTGCAGGATTTGGCAAATGGGTTATGGGGAGGGGGGGGCTTTCTTGTTTTGTCAAGGGGTCTTATTTAAAGGTTCTGTTTCTAGACCAGGATACGTATGTGAAATATAAATGTTGTACGTTAAGTTTCACTATTGTAGCTAAATTGTAGAACAGAGATGGCTTGTACTACTGATTTTAACATAAATATACTAAAAAATCTGTATAAGACAAAATGTATACAGAGAGTTGAGCTTGTTGCTGTAACCCCTCTTTTGGATTGAAGAGTATGTTTAAAAGTTTTATATATGAAATGCCCTGGAAAAATCCAACATCCATTGTATTGCCGTAATGACATGAGGACATTTTGAACGATCATTGTAACATAGTTCTTTAATTTGCAGTGGATCATTGTTCCTTTTTACTGTGGTAATTTTAGAACTCAATATCCAGAGTTTCAAATAGATTTGCCTAGTTTTTGGGGTGTGGCTGTTTCTGCTTTGCACTTGGTGCCAGAATAAACCAGTATGAATGTAGTATTTGCCCAGTGTGAAACAACCACACCCTGACTGTTAGAGGGAAAAAAACTAGAAAGGATTATTTCAATTTTATCTTTTTGTATATGAAAGTAAACAATAAAATACTGTTAAACATTTGAATGGAATTGGATTCATTTATTTTGTCAGAAGGAACTTTTGTCCCCACAAGTAGCCCTGCAGATAATGAGCAACTGCACAGGTAAGCTTCACGTGCAAATCACCTAAAATACACCAGTTGCATAGTGTTTTGTGTTTCGTGGCACATGTACAAATGTAGGAGAGGCTCATTCGTGGGGTAGTCTGTTCCCTTCCATATTGGTGCAAAGATTAATGCATGGAGGATAAATATGCAGCTGATAAATTCAAAGACATTGTTGCAATGAATGCTTGAAGGATTTCAGATGATATATTGAGCTACCAGGTTAGTTGGCTAGGTTGACCAAGTTGGTAAAGTTTGGAAAAAGCTAGGAACTGCAGGTTAGATCTGTAGCAAAATTTGGGGGTTTGGCTATGGATGTATAGTACAAATTATATATTTATACATCTGTTGAGTCAATCACTTGTTTATAATAGTTTAATATACAGTATACTGTATGAGTATATCAATCAATCAATCAATCACATTTATTTGTATAGGACATTTAAAAACAACACATGTTGGCCAAAGTGCTTTACATACAGCCTAACACAAAGATTATAAAACAAAGTATAGAACAATTACAGAAATTAATTACAATCAAATGCAAGAGAGAAGAGATGAGTTTTTAAATTAGATTTAAATGTGTCAAGGGAGTATAGCCAAATAATCAATGAATTCACAACATTCGGTTTTGTTTAACGGCAACGCATAGGTTTTGGTGCACGAGTAGGAAATATCCAATGCATGCAACACCCCAAACGCACTTCCGTTGTTACGTATATGCAATGATGGATTCTGTATGACCTTGGCATCACGTTCATGCTGCCACAACTTTGTGTCCACTGGACCAAATCTACGGAGAAGATTGCATTGCACATCAATGTGAGCTATTGCAGAAATGTATCAATCTTCCGGTTTACGCAGTGTTTACGCGCAATTCACACCTGCCACGAAATAGCGTTGGGATACACCGGCAGTTCATTACTTTTTAAGGCAGGATGTCCACGGAACACGTCAGATTTTAGCGCACATTACTTTTTACCGGATATTTAGCGTCCGCTTAAGACACACCTATGTGCTTCCACGAGGCAAGACCGTTTGCCAGTGCAGCTGGCAGCCACAACTAATTTCCTGAATTGTGTTCTCATGTTGTGACATGAATTAGCTCTTCAACTTACAGTTGTACAACGGCACGGTGTCGCAATGCACAAGTTGAAAAACGTATGCAACACAGCGATCACATCGCAATCCCGCAAGGCAAACCCATCCTTGCGGATTGCTCCATTGACAATGAATGACTTCCAGGCACTTGAGGCAGTATAGCCAGCAACACAAAACAGAAACCCACATCACTCTCCCATTCAACTCACTGTAGGCCATAACTGCATATGCAGATTTTGCTCTATAAAAACTAAACTAGCGCTCGTGCTGAAACATTTGCTATGGATTAATGTTCACTAGGATTTACAGTTGTATACAAAAGTTCCATTTTGTAGCAATGTTATCTATTCTCTGAGTACAATTTGTGTTGGAGAGTGGGTCTTTGCTTATTAATGTTTTTTTAACAATCTGGAGATGCAGTATAGACTGGAGTTTTGAATTCAGCCCGCAGTTTTGCCTGTAATTGGAGAATTTACATATGGTTGTGATCATTCCCCTAAGGGGATGTTTCTCAAAGTCAAAGTCAAAGTTGTTTATTTATCATATGCATAGAATAACTTCACATCATCCTATGCAGAGACATTTTTTTGACATGGCTCGACACATCTATGCAGTGGGCTTAAAAAGGATTACAACAATATAAAGAATTTTTAAAACAATAATGACAATAGTAATAATAATAATAATAATAATACGCTATGTACTGAGCAGTGATCTGGGAAAATGTACAACAGTAGAAGTAGTAAATATTATGGATTTGGCATGGAAAATTGTTTTAAAGGTGCACTTGAATTCTGCTACTCATGTGTGGTGTCAAGGAAAACTCTTCTGTCATACTCCTTTTTACCTTCTTATTCGAAGAAAACATTTTAGAATTGACATTGGATGGCATTTGAAAAGACCTAACATGTTTTGGTACTTTCAGCCATTTATTCCAACCTTCTTCAGGCTGTGGATAAATGTCTGGTCTTTTCTCTTTATTTGATTGATTTTTTGACAAATGTCTCTTTGGTATGACATGTACAATGTATGCAGTTTAGCAATACATTCGTCAACATGTTGTTTTTCACACCTAAATACAAAGGTTTTGTGTTTTTGAAGGTTACTTTGCTGATTGATAGCTGTTTTTTATTGCTTGGCAGTACTTTTGAATATGTTCATGAAAATCTCTGTCTCCAGCAAGAAGGTCAGACCAAATAGGAATAACTGGAATAAAATTTTCTCTAAAAGATTCTGTGAACAGTATACGTTCCTCTCAGTGCAGTTGCCAAGAGGAATGGGCTCAAATATGTCCAGGTATTTTCACAAAACAATCAATGTATGGAGATTTAGAAGACATGGCCTTCACTAAATATATTTCTGTCAGATTCCTCTGATAAAGCACCTTGGAGGTCATCAAAGGATTTGTCTGGATTATCTGGCTCATTTTTAATACGTAATGTTTGAATTTTCTTCTTGATTTTTGTCAATCAAGCAACTTACTAATAAGAATTATTTCTGCTACCAAGAACAATGCAGATGTCAACAGGAATGTCACAAATGTCTGCAAGACTTGTGGAATTCAGTAGTAAAATGAAGATGTACATTTTCATCTTGTTCCCATCTTCCTTCTTACTGTACTATTTTCTACAAAGTTCACTAGCTTGTCACATCAAAGGACTTACATGCTCGTATGACAGAAATCTAGATCTGTGGAGGCAGGCTCTCACTATTTTTCTTGCATTGTCTCAAATACTGCTCCATAGTATCTCCATTAAATACTTTCATAGCTGCTTGTAGCAGTACTATGGACCTATCACTATTCCTTTGTATGGGTATTGTGTTGCTGCCACACACATCCCGTTCTTTGTCCTGTATTGCATTTATTAACTGTTCTATAGCTCTGTGTGTGCTCCTCACTAATCATAAATGCTCCTGGAGCTGAAGCATGGGGTGAAGTTACTACAATCTCATAATATAAAATCATTTTTTATTGATTTTAGACTTGATCATGCCTCCAGTGGCATTCCAAGATCCAGCAGGTTTTTTGTCAAATTGTGCCTGAGTCTTATCTCCCCATCCGTAAAGCAAATTATATTTAGTGGGGCAAATTGCAAAACCTGAATGAAACCATTAATTACTGGAGTTGGTCATGTCCTCACTCAAATGTTTATCTTAGCTTCCACAATGACACTATTTCATCAGAATCCAAGAAGTTATTTGTATGTTTAATTTTTCATTTTGCAGAAGAATCCTTTCCCACGTCACTTCTATTATTTGCTGCCAAAGACCTGATGTCATCTCTGGCTAACTGGTCCCTGTAAACCTGATGTGCTGCTACATTTTTAATGACACTGCAAGTTCCTGTCTCTCTTATTTAAGTGTGAAGTATGCATACATACACTCACCTAAAGGTTTTTAGGAACACCATACTAATACTGTGTTTGACCCCCTTTCGCCTTTCGAACTGCCTTAATTCTACGTGGCATTGATTCAACAAGGTGCTGAAAGCATTCTTTGGAAATGTTGGCCCATATTGATAGGATAGCATCTTGGAGTTGATGGAGATTTGTGGGATGCACATCCAGAGCATGAAGCTCCCGTTCCATCACATCCCAAAGATGCTCTATTGGGTTGAGATCTGGTGAATGTGGGGGCCATTTTAGTACAGTGAACTCATTGTCATGTTCAAGAAACCAATTTGAAATGATTCAAGCTTTGTGACATGGTGCATTATCCTGCTGGAAGTAGCCATCAGAGGATGGGTACATGGTGGTCATAAAGGGATGGACATGGTCAGAAAAAATGCTCAGGTAGGCTGTGGCATTTAAACAATGCCCAATTGGCACTAAGGGGCCTAAAGTATGCCAAGAAAACATCCCCCAAACCATTACACCACCACCACCAGCCTGCACAGTGGTAACAAGGCATGATGGATCCATGTTCTCATTCTGTTTATGCCAAATTCTGACTCTACCATCTGAATGTCTCAACAGAAATAGAGACTCATCAGACCAGGCAACATTTTTCCAGTCTTCAACTGTACAATTTTGGTGTGCTCTTGCAAATTGTAGCCTATTTTTCCTATTTGTAGTGGAGATGAGTGGTACCCGGTGGGGTCTTCTGCTGTTGTAGCCCATCCGCCTCAAGGTTGTGCGTGTTGTGGCTTCACAAATGCTTTGCTGCATACCTCGGTTGTAACAAGTGGTTATTTCAGTCAAAGTTGCCCTTCTATCAGCTTGAAGCAGTCGGCCTATTCTCCTCTGACCTCTAGCATCAACAAGGCATTTTTGCCCACAGGACTGCCGCATACTGGATGTTTTCCCTTTTCACACCATTCTTTGTAAAACCTAGAAATTGTTGTGCATGAAAATCCCAGTAACTGAGCAGATTGTGAAATATTCAGACCGGCCCGTCAACAACAACAACCGTGCCACGCTCAAAATTGCTTAAATCACCTTTCTTTCCCCTTCTGACATTCAGTTTGGAGTTCAGGAGATTGTCTTGACCAGGACCACACCCCTAAATGCATTGAAGCAACTGCCATGTGATTGGTTGAGTAGATCATTGCATTAAGGAGAAATTGAACGGGTGTTCCCAATTTTCCTTTAGGTGAGTGTATATTGTTGTTAATGCTGAGTGCCTGGTGCTGTCCAGTGCTGAAGTCTTTGCCTGTGAAAGGTTTTTGTCGTTGTAAAAATTAAAATAAAAAACACACAGGTTGTCTTACCTTACATCCAGTGACGGACTGGCCATCTGGACGTTCGGGAGTTTTCCTGAACAGCCGGTCCATTCCGGGCCAAACGGGACATCATTTTTTAATTTGACGTCCGGTCGGCCAGTTACAGTCCTGGCTGCAGCACCCGAAGTGAAATCGAGAGAGCTCCTTGTGATCCCCATATTTAGATGAGCTACGGAGAAATCAAGAGGGTGAGTGACGGACGCGGGGAGTGACAAATACAACGTGCGTGTGCCACTGCCAACGGACAGTGCCGTGCCACCAACACAATGTTTGTTTTGACGGCACAAACCAACCCAAACAAAGCACAAACAACACCAGTTTGGAGCGATTTGAACGACATGGGGTGGAGAGTGACATGACATAACCAAATAAATTATGTTCAATATCTCAAACACCAAAGCAGCACATACGTTAAAGTATTGTTTGTGCATTGCCAGTCAGGTGTGCCTGTAATTTTAGAGCCCACTGTAGGTAAAAATCACTGTAGGTAAAAATCAGTTTCCAAATTGAGCTGATGACATTGACATTTGATTATCTGCTCAATACACGAAGTAATGGCTAAAACATATTAAGAAATTTCCACTACTCTCACTTTCCAGCTAATTATTTCATAGACAACTGATGAGGTATTACTAG